>MU697008.1:0-88214 GCA_026770625.1 Nicotiana glauca | reverse complement strand
GGGGGGGGGGGGGGGGGGGGGGAATGAATTAATTCCCTTGGGCTGGGATTGTAAAGCCCAAATGAGCAGCCTTTTTAATTTGCTTTATTTGCTCTCTTTTCTTCTTCTTTTTATTTATTTATTATTTTTATTTTGTATTTTTTATATTATTTGATTTTATAAAAAATACAAAAATTAAAACAAAGACCTAATATAGTTTCAAAGCTAAGCTAATTAATTCCTAAAATTGATTAAAATTCTATTAAAGTAAAATCATGACGAATTCAACAATTAACAATAAAAAATGCAAAATGGACTATTTTTGTCATTTTCCCTATATTTTGTTTTTTTAAAAACAAACTAAACACTAATTGATCCTAACATATGAAATTAAATCCTAAATACAAATGTCATGCGTATTTTTTGTATTTTTCATATGAATTAAAATGCATGAATAAAAATGCAAACAATTAACAGAAAATAACACAAAATTCACACAAGTGTAAAATAATGAGAGAAAAAATTATTTTGTTTGAATTTGGGAATAATTCATAGGGCAAAAATCACGTGCTCACAGGGTGTAATAAGTACTTCTGGAATTTAGACAAGCTACCTAATTTAGATTCTTCAATTTAGTATACTTTATTTACTAACAGTTGTATTACTTTAATATTTCTTTCTCTTATTTATTTTTCTAATTAAAAAAGCAGGTAAGTACCAACTATTTCAAAAATAATGGATCAAGAAGAATAAGTGACTTAATTAAAATGATTTGGGAGATTCTGGGTAACTTGAAGGACTGAGGGGTAACTTTTAAAAGTTTGCTGATGATAGGGGTAAATTTGGCCAGATAATATAACTGTAGGGGTAAATCTGATTGAATAGTATAATAAAGGTTAAATGTAGACAATATTTGAAAGCAGAGGGATAAATTTGGACCTTTTCCCTATTTTTAATAACACTAGTGCCCGGCTCGACTGTTTCATACCTATTACTACCTTCTATCAACATGAACCAAGAGATAAAATCAAACTGTATTGAACGTATTTCGGTTCAGCAAAAGTTTGTCTCTCTACTATCCAAAAATCTAGTAACCTGAATCGAACTGACCAAAAACTGATTGAACCAACAGGATTCACACCCTTGAATCAGCCACTGCCTGTGACAGTGACTCCTGTTAAATGAATTACCCTTGGAAATAGAGCTGGAGAGACCACAGCAATCCCCGATCTTAGGAAGTTCTGACTTCCACTTTCCCGGGGTGCATCGTCTGTCAATAATATTAATGTATCGCGAAATGTAAGATTGATCAGCAGTCTTAACCATTAAACGTGGCAAATCTAAGCTCCAATCGGGTGACACCCGAGTCCACCTCAATTTTGAAAATGCAAGTTTCCCTCGTACAGCCTAGTTAACGCACATGTCCGTTAACTAGGTAAAGAAAACTATTTCCTGTGCATTTTCAAAATCTCATATTGCCTCAATCTCATAATCTCCTTCATTTTTCATGATACTTCTGAGACTTTGCAGTGTCTCATAGATCTCAATTGACCTTGTCGATGATGAATCACTTGAGAAGAAAACATCAAGTTTATTTTTCACCTCAATCCAACTACATCCAGGGTTCTTCTTCAAACCTTTCTGCCTCATCAAAGCCCTCAAACTTGCTGCTTCTTCCCTCCGCCCAGCTTCCACATAGAGATTTAAAAGTTGAACGTAATTGCTACCTCTGTTAGGTTCCATCTTCAGAAGGTTATTGGCAGCTATTTCTCCAAGCTCTACGTTTTTATGGACTCGAGAGGCTGACAAAAGGCAAAGCCACACACCCCGGTCAGGCTCCACCACAATATTTTGTATGAAATTATATGCATCATTCAAGCGTCCAGCACGGCCTACAAGGTCCACCACATTTATGTAGTGGTCCATTTGAGGTTTTATTCCATACTCTTCCATTAAGTGAAATAGTTTAAAGCCTTCATCCACTAAACCAGCATGGTTGCAAGAGGAAATTAAGGAAAGGAAAGTTATGCCATCAGGCTTGACTCCGTATTTCCTCATTTCATTGAACAAGTTAATAGCTTTACTGCACTCGCTGTGAGATCCATACTCTGCAATCATCGTATTCCATGTTACTAAGTTTCTTGTGGATACGTACTGGAATATACGCTCTGCATACTTTAAGCATCCACTTTTTATATACATATCAATTAGTGCATTTTCCACTTGATTGTCTTCTAGAATTTGATGCCTTATTTGGTAACAATGAATTGCCTTTCCTTGAATCAGTATCACTAAAGATGAAACAGCAGCAAGGGCACTAGTAAGTGTAACACAGTCCGGATACAATCCTTGCTGCACAAGTTGTGGAAGAAGATTTAAAGAGAGCTCGGGTAAGTCATTTTTCGAATAGCAAGTGATCAGAGAGTTCCAAAGCACCAAACTCTTATTAGGAACACCAGTGAAAACCTTTCCAGCTATCTCCGGCTGGCCACAATTAGAATACATATCTACAAGAGAAATGCTTACTGAACAATCTAATTCTACTCCAATCTTGACTGTGATTCCATGGATAGAGCAACCTAACTGTAAGCTTTCTAGTCCTGCACTAGCATTTATCACCATTGCCATTATATCAGCATCTGGATTAACATTATCAGTCTCCATCTCTTTATATATTTCCATTGCCTCCTTGAATTTCTTATTTTGACAAAGACCTGAGATCATTGAGCCCCATGCAACCACATCCTTCCCCTCCATTCTACTGAAAACTTCAAGAGCGTCATTTAACAATCCACATTTTGAGTACATAGTCACTAGAGCACTTTGCAACGCGATGTTATTCTGTATTGATTTCTTTATCAGTTCACCATGAATTGCGCTACCTAAATCATAAGATTCGTTCGTGCTGCATGATATAAGAATATTTGACAGGGTGAAAGAATCAGAAGGAGTGCCTCTTGATCGCATCTCATTATACACACGCATAGCATCATCGCCTCTGCCATTGCCTACATAAGCTGAAATCATAGAATTCCACACTTCAACCTCTTTATTTAATACAGAATCAAAAGCCTTGTCTGCATCTTCCAACATTCCAACCCTTGCATACATGGACAACACCGATGTACAGACATAAGGATCATCCTCAAAACCCATCTTGACAACATCCGAATGAACCTGCCTGCCGAAATCTATATCTTCACCCTCCGAACAAGCCTTCAAAGTACTAGAATAAGTCGTTGACATAAGTTTGCAGCCCCTGTTCTTAGCTAAAGTATATAGTTCCAAGCTTTTTCCCCATAATCCATTCTCACATAACCCACCAATTAATGCATTCCACATGACAATATAGTCGTCTTCTACACTCTCAAAAACGCACCAAGCATCTCTTGGCCTACCACAATTAGAGTACACATCAATCAATGCAGTAACCACAAAAGGATCATGACCGAAAGCGTTTCTAACAACATAAGCATGAACTTCCTTTGCTTTGACAAAATCGACACGACCATTAAACAACCCCAAAAGAATACTAAGAGAGTACTCATCAGACTTGACATCAAGCTCTTGCATTCTTCTAAACAAACCCATACACTCCTCAGTAAGCCCATTTCTGATATATCCATCTAGCATAGCATTCCATATAGTTACATCTTGAACCAAATCTTTACATTCAGAAATAAAATCAAACACTTGGACTGCACTACAAAGTGACCCGCATTTCACGTACAAGTTGATGAGCGAAGTGACGATAAAAGGGTCATATTGAAGATCCATTTTGATGATTGTGCCATGGATTGTTTTCCCAGTATGAAGATTTGGAAGAAAGGCGCAAGCTTTTAGGAGAGCAGGAAAAGTGAATTTGGAAGTGTGGAGAGGAAAATGCGGTTCTTTAGAGTAGGCTAAGAGAGATTCAAAATGGTTTCCTTGTTGAATAAAAGATTTGATTTTATTGTTAAGCAACACGAGAGAATGGACTGGGTTCAGAGTGAAAAATTCTCGGGATTTAAAGCAAAGGAAACGCATAGCATCTCATCCTCCTTAGTTGAAAATGTCAGTGACAAAGTAGAGAAGCTGGATTTGCTCCCTCCCGCCTCCGCACTTCAAGGGGGAAATGTTTTTTTATTTTGTTTCTTGGTTGCAAAGATTGGTGACCATCCTTTTTTTTTTTAAGTAGCACAAAGTTTCCTGGTAAATTAAGGCTAAGGCACGTTTGATAGCAACAAACTAGTGACTTCTTTCACGTTATTACTAGAAGTTGCACGGGTCTGTCTTTTGTTCGGTATTTAGGTCTGATCGATGAGAGTACATTTTTGACTTTCCTCTAACTCAAATTTAAGGCTGGCATACGGGCCGGGCTCGAACCTAAACGGGCTTTGTGGGTCGGTCCTAAGTGGGCCAGTCCCATGTGGGTTGGGCTTCGTGGGTCGGGCTTAAACGGTCCCGGGCTTCGTAGGCTTATGGAGGTAATCGGATCAGGATCGAGACCACGAACTAATGGTCCCGGGCTAAGTGGGCCGGCCCTGGGCCTATGTGGGCCTAAGTGGGCCTGACCATTTTTTTTAAATTTTTTTTATCTAAAGCAATTTCTTGTAAATTGTATAGCTTAGCTTATATATATGCGGGCCTAAGTGGGCATGTCCTTTTTTTTTGTAGGAATTTTTACCTACTATAGCAAAAGTTAACACCTTATTTATTTTAAATAAATACTATTTAAAAAAATTAGGCGAAATGACTTCCTGGCCACTTAAACATGTCGGATTTTTTAAAGCCGATACATAAACTTATAACTTTCCCATTTGAACACTCGAACTCGTTTTTTCCATAACTAATAAACACATTTGACCATTGACCATGCCAATGTGGCGTCAGTTGGTCCTAATCAGCAGCCCGCGTGAGGAACACGACGCACAGGAGCGTGAAAACCCGCTTCCCAATGCCCAACAGTACAAAATACCCCTTCCTCCATTTTTAAAAATCTAGAGCTCCGTTTTCAATTTTTTTTATTTTTCAGACCGTGAAAATGGCGGAAATTGTATATTTTGTCATTGTAGAGTTGAAGCTAAGTTTTGAACTTCCCCATAACTTCTCCTTCCAAGTTCGTTGAACTCCTTGAACCCAATAATGGAAAAATCTTTCAACTCTGAGAGTCGGAAAAATTCAGAACCGGCACCAAACAGCAACCTCGGCTTTTGATTGAGGAAGAAAATTGATCAGGTGGACCGTTGTGTGGTGAAGGGAAGAAAAAGGTCTGGTATTTCACTCTTCACAATCTCATGGCCCTGAGTAGATCGATGGGTATATATGACATATCCAACGAATTGTTCAATATTTGGATTTTCTATGGACAGGGCTATGAAATAGGATACTGGCTAGGATTGAGATTTTTTGGTGGTTGAATTAGATAGGAAAGAGTTGGACTTTTTGGTCAATTTTGTCTGAAGTCCCTGAATATCCTAGCTCACTCTTGATGGCAATATGTTATCTATTGAACATTAAAATTTCACTTGCGATGTGTTTTTAATTCAGGAGATTTGCTGCTAGTAATTTTTAAATTAAGTGTCGACAATGAGAGATTTGTATTTTTCAATCAAGTGATGTTCTGAAGTTTACTTGACGTCGTGTTTTTCATCCAAACAGACGCTTCATTCATCTTCAATCAAAGGAACAAGGAGCTAAACAACTTGACATAGGAATCAAAACAAGCAACAGTGGAGGAAGAGATAGGCGTTCTTCTATTGCTAGGGGTGTTGGAATTAGTTTGAAATGGTTGATGAAGAAGAACGCTAAAGCAGTCAAAGAGAAGGAGTTGCTGCTTGACTTTTCGCGCCCTTACGTGTAAGACATACATTGGTCATTTGTTGACTGGATGGACACGTATGTGTATGTGTAATACACGCGCACATGGTCAATGGTCAAATGTGTTTATTAGTTATGAAAAAAACGAGTTTGAGTGTTCAAATGGAAAGTTATAAGTTTATGTATCGACTTTTAAAAACCCGACAAGTTTAAGTGGCCAAGAAGCCATTTCACCAAAAAATTATATTCTATAGATATCTTTTAATGTTTATAGCAAAATATCTAGTTTTGGTTACCTCCTACCCCTAAGCCACTAAATACGCTATTCAGTTACACTATTTTTTTTCTCCCTCTACTTTGATACATGCCATTCTCTTCTCCCATGATGACGCACTTCTCCGACGAATGTTCTCTGTCCTTTTCCTCATAATAACAAAACCTCTCCGGTTTCTCTCTGATTTACAAAATCAGAGGAGGATTTGAACAAGGATGAAAAGCAAGACTCGCCTTCTCTGTTCTTTTCCTCATAATAACAAAACCTCTCAGATTCACAAAACCAGAGGAGGATTAGTATGAGGACGAAGAGCAAAACTCGCAAATTCTATGTCGAAATTCGCTGAAACGCGTGATTCGTAAAATCGACAATCGGCGATCCATCTTAATTTCATCGACAAGGCGTTTAAGAAAAACTTAAATCCACTTTTTTGGTTGAATTTTTGTATATATTTAATAATTTATCGATAATTACTTATCGATTATCGATCTGTACATATGCTTATCGTTATCGTTTCAATAAGTTTTTGATTTTTTCGATTTCGATTTATCGATTTTTGGGGCTTATCGATTCGGTTATCGATTATACCAATAAGAAAATTTGCGGGATTCCACGGAAAGTATATCGCTATAAACACGCCTAACTAATATGGACAAAAAGAAACTAAAATAAGACGAACATCATTTATAACATAAAAATTGTGTCAACAAGCACATGCAATGAAACTAAAGTAAGGGATCAAATGTATGCCACCAATGCTCCAACGGTATAAAAAAAATACATCATCACGACTAATTTTGTTTTCCATAATTTGAACTTCATTCCCTTGAGCTTTAAATATAATGATTCCTTAAATATGGTAGAGGAAATAATAGGGTTAGGGACTTAGGATAAAGGAAAGGGTATTATAGAATAAGGGTAAAAAAATATACATAAAAAATATAAAAAAAATTATAAAAAATTAATTTTTTTTCTTTTTAGTATATCTTATCGGTTTATCGATAAACCGATAAACCGAAGAGGGCAAATCGAAATCGAAATCGATAACTCGATAAGGAAAATTTCAAAATCGAAATCGAAATCGATAGATCGATAAACCGATAACAAATAATCGATTCGATTTATCGATAAACCGATTCAAATGCACACCCCTATAAGGATCTCAAAATATGGATAGTTTCATCAGTAAAATATGGAATTTGGATGCGTACTCGAAGATCAATGAGGATTTCTACATATATTTCAATGTATTTTCAACGTATCACACCATATTTTCATGTATTTCATTGTATTCATTGTCGTTTTTCTTTGTAATTCAATGTATCTTGTTGTATTGCATGTATTTAATTGTATTCACTATCTTTTTTTCATTGTATTTCAATGTATCCCGCTGTATTTTATATTTTTATTGTATTCACTGTCTCGCTATATGCCATGAATGTATTCATATATTTTTTTTAATTAATATAACTTATGTATTCAGATATATTATATAATTTTCTCTGAAGTTTGCTATGTTTTTGGGGTATTTTTCGGTTGAGAATCTTTTTTATAACTGAAAATACAAAATTTGTATGTTATAATTGAGTTTGTTAAGTTATATTAGGAGTCTATTATGTTAATTGATTCACTTTCAGTTTAAAAATAATGTATTCCCCTGTTTCACGCCGTGAATACAGTCAAATATAGTCGAATACAATAATCTGTCCAGCTGTACTCCCATGTTTCACGCCATGAATACAGTCGAATACACTCGAATACAACAACTGATTAACTGGACTTCCTTGATTCACGCCTATTTTTGCTACTGTATTCATGAATACAGTGGCTTAAATACATCTAATACATCTTATAACAACAAAGAACGTATCTACAATTCGTAATATAGCAAATGGTATCTATAGATAGCTAATTACCACTAAAAGATAGTGCTTTACGAAAATTTCTCTTTTTTTTAATTTTTTTTTATCTAAGGTAATTTCTTGTAAATTATATTATATAGTTGTGATTTAAAAATTTTAATTCAATTTTAAAAGACAAAATATTGTAAAAAGATATTCAAAGGAATGCGTTATAATTTTTATTATTATGGCATTAACAAAATATGTCCCAATCTTTCTTAGTTCCCCCTCCCAATGGAATGAGCACAATAAGGTGCTAATACCACAATTGAGAAGAAAAAGAAACTAATCAAGATGTGCCAAAATACAAGTTACATATTAAATTTACATGGTATCTCTTTCAAATTTCTTAAATCCATCAAGATTCGGAGGAATTTCCGTTGGTGGTGGCGGAAAAGAAGCTTGTTCATCACCGTTTCTGGGCGAAGCTGCATCCTCCGCAAGTTCAGCTAGCATTTCTTCGTAAGCTTCGTCTACTTATGGTTGTGATTTAGCAAGTCCAATTTTTTTTGTTCCGAACGGATCTAATCTCTGTAAAGTATTGATTTTTCCAAGCTCTCTCTCATAGACGTCTATAATCACCGAGTTGAAGTCTTGCTTGACTGAAAGCGCTCTCCGATGCCACTGTTGAAGCTTAAATAGTTAAAATATTTCGGGCCATCCTTGAAAGGATCGGTGTATACGGTAAAATTGGAGGGTCCAATTTTCCATCGTTACGACGTTTCGAAGGTTCAAAATCACAGTCGAGTTTCATCCTTTGAGGGCCATTGATACTCGACCTCGGAGCAGTACGGACTGACGGTTACGGGGAGAAAGTAGGGAGTTCCCAAGGCATGTATCTAGGGCCAACAAAGTCTTCCAGTCTAGTCTGAGCCCGCATCATAGCATCAACTAACTGTCCCATCCCCATATCTTTGTAATAAATGTATTGTACTATGTTGAGAGTTTCCCTCATATATAAAGGGGATCCTTGCCATTTTATAATCATTTGTTGTTCAATACTAATACACAAGAACATTCTCTTGGTCTTATTATTTCATTTTATTGCTTATATTTATTGTGTTCTATCCATTGTTCTTCATCTATTGCTTATAATAGGCCATAAATAGCCGTCATTGATTTTATTATAACTGTTTGTCATCCATAGACTATCCTCGATAGCACCAGCTGAGCATCATACTCGACCCCCGAGGCTCCCGAATAGGCAAGCATGAGGCCCGATTATTGACCATTCGGTTTGATTATTACCTTCTTCTTAAGCTCTTATCTCGTTTCTAGGTCTTTCACATAGCATCAATTGCCTAACAACCAGCATAAAAATAGATCACGTATTTTTAGAACAACTAAATCAAATTTAATTGTTATTACCATTTTCACGGTAAACAATCGGAAAGTGTTTTTTTTCTCTTTCCACCATTCCAAAAGATTAAATGAGCCATCGGGATTCACTTCTTCAAGTCCCTTTGACAAATAAACTTCAAGCTCATTTAGTTGTGAACAATCACTAGTGCTACAACCTTAAGAACCCCTGAACCCGGCCCAAGCAATAAGTGCTCTTACTCCCACAGTTTTTTTAGATGATTGAGAACTAGAAAAAGAATGAGTTGGAACATTTGGTCTATCATTATATATTGCAATTTGATAAGCACTATAAATAGTTAGAACATTTATTTTAATTGAGGCTTGTACGCCGAAAGTGTAGACAACTCCTCATCTTCAATTGCTAAACTATTATAAATAGATTGATACCAATATTGAGGACCTTCTAATTTTATAGTAGGATTTAACAAGACAGCAACACCATAAATAGGGAAAAAATATTTTTTAAATTTCTTTCTCATAGAATCAATAACTTCTTCATAAATTTTCCCACCCTCTGAAGAATAAGCAAATAAATTTGTAAGTTCTGCAAGATAAACTAAACAATTAGTAATAACAGGATAATTGTGATGACCCAAAATGTCATCTTTAAATTAAACAATCATCTCGATGTTTTAAGACCTTGAAAAGCTATATCAGTAATCCCTCGACTTGCGCGCGCAGTCCATATAATTTTTCGGAAGGTTTTTGTATGAAAAATAGATTAAATTATAATTTAGAGCTTTAGAACTCAACTGAGTTGACTTCGGTCAACATTTTGAGAAAACGAATCCGGATCCAAGTTTTGGCCATTCCGGTAGTTCCGTATCGTAATTTTGGACTTAGGGCCGTGTTCGGATTGTGTTTTGGAGGTTTGTAGCTAATTTAGGCTTGAAATGCCGAAAGTCGCATTTTTGAAGTTTTCTGTTCGATAGTGAGATTTTGATCCGAGGGTCGGAATGAAATTACGAAAGTTGGAATAGTTTCGTAGTGTTAAACGTGACGTGTGTACAAAATTTCAAGTCATTCGGACGAGGTTTGATAGACATTTTGATCGAAAGTGTGTTTTAGAGTTTTTGGAATTCTTAGGCTTGAATCTGATGAAAAATTAGTGTTTTGGATGTTATTTTGAGCATTCCAAAGGTGGGAACAAGTTTGAATGATGTTTTATGACTGCTTGATGCATTTTATTGAGGTCCCGAGGGCCTCAGGTGGATTTCGAAGGGTTAACGGATCAATTTTGACTTGAAGAATACTGCTGTATTTTTTTCACAGCACTGTGAAAAAAAATTGTGAATAGTGACAATGAATAGTACTCGTGAATAGTACCGTGAATAGCCCCCCGTGAATAATACCGTGAACAGTAAAAACGCGTGAATAGTACCCCGAATTCTGGACAGAACATTCATTTCAGAAAATGAGACTTTGTCCCATTTTTCATTTTTTGTCAAATTGGAGCTCAGGAAGAGGCGATTTTCGGGAGATTTTCATAGAAAACAACGGGGTAAGTGTTCTTAACTTAATTTTGGTTAGATTACCAGAATCTATTACTAGTTTTGGCATTAAATCTGTGAATTTAGTTAAAAGATTTTGAAAACCCTCTCGGATAGATTTGAGGATTTGAGGGTCGAAATGTTATCAAAATTTAGTAATTTTGGTATGGTTAGACTCGAGATTGGATGAGCTTTCATATTTTGCAACTTCTATCGGATTCCGAGACATGGGCCCCACGGGCGAATTTTTAGTGCAATTTTAAATTTTTAATGGAAAATGTAGAATTTCATATAAAATTAATTCTTATAATTTTTATTGACTTAATCAAATTGTTTATGACTAGCTTCGAGAATTTCGAGCACGAATTCGCGAGGCAAAGGCTTGTTGGAATTTTGGATTGGTTGCAAAGCGAGGTAAGTGTTTGGTCTAACCTTAGCTTGAGGGATTAAGAATTGTGTCTTATTTGTTACATGTTAATTGTGGAGTACGACGTATAGGCATGGTGACGAGTATCTATACGTTGGTGTCAAGCATGCCCGTGAGTCTTGTATTATAATTGTTATGACTCCGTTGTGGTTTATTGTGCTTCATATGTTATTATTGTTTTGATATTATTGTTCCCTTGCCGGGATATTATTGAAATATTATTGTTCACTTGTCGGAATATTATTGAAATATTACTGTTCCCTTGTCGGGATGTTATTGTTTTCATTGTTGTACTATTGTTCCCTTGCCGGGATATTATTATTTTGATATTGTTTTCCCTTGCCGTGATTTGATTGTTGTACTATTGTTCCCTTGCCGAGATATTATTATTTTCCCTTACCGGGATTTAATTATTGTACTATTGTTCCCTTGTCGGGATATTATTATTTTGATATTGTTTTTCCTTGCCAGGATTTAATTGTTGTACTATTATTTCCTTGCCGGGATATTATTGTTTTGATATTGTTTTCCCTTGTCGGGATTTGATTGTTGTACTATTATTTCCTTGTTGGGGTTTTATTGTGATTACATTTATTTACTTACCCTATTTGCCTTGTGATTGTTGTTCGGGTGAGGAAGAGCGTAAAGCACGAAGGGTAATGCCGTGCATTATTTTGGTGAGAGAGTGTTAAAGCACGAAGGGTAATGCCGTGCACATTTATATTGATGCCGTGCACATTTATATTATTCATATGGTGAGGAAAGAGTGTTAAAGCACGAAGGGTGATGCCATGCACATTTATATTATTCGTATGGTGAGGAAAGAGTGTTAAAGCACGAAGGATGATGCCGTGCCGCACGATGTACCATTCCGTGCCGATTATATTGATTTCATGGTGAGGATGAGAGTAAAAGCACGAAGGGTGATGCCATGCAGTTTATATTGATTCTTATGGTAAGGACGAGAGTAAAAGCACGAAGGGTGATGCCGTACACTTATCCTTGATTTTTCTGATTCTAATTAAGTTATGTTGTCCTTTACGTTCACTTTCTATTTGCCGTGTTATTTGTTATTAACAATTCAAGTGTATTAACTGTTTAGATCTCTTTACTGTTATGATCCTTTGTGTTGGAATCCATAGTGTTTACAATACTTCGCCTTATTATTTTTATATGTTCAATACTTCAAATTTCAACAATTATTATATTTTTAACTCAATTAATTTCTCAGCTAAATTTTTCTTAAACCGTTTGAGGTTGTACTTTACTTAGAAAGGAATTTCTTCTATGTTTTGATTTATTGATATCTCATATGAAAGGTAGTAATTCATTTGATATTGTACTTTAATTGAAAAGAGTATTTTCTTTATCAAATGATTTCTAAATATAACTTCATCTTTTCTAGTTGATTTCCTAAATGGGTTGAAAGTTGTACTCTACTTTATATTAAGTAAATGAGACCCTTTGAGCATTCTTAAATTGTATTGGGTTATGGACCCTATGAATTGAGTAACATGAGAATGTTGTTGCGAAATGTGAGACAGAAACATGTGGGCACAAGGTGCCGGAAAAAATATAATAATTTTATTAATGACAGATTATGATATAGGCACGAGGTGTCGGGAAAAAATATTATGGTTTCATTAATGACGCGTGAGTTATCCATGCGGTTGTAATATAAATATGGCTGCGAGATGCCATAAAAATATGAAAATGGGCTGATGCCTATATTATTGTGATTATGAAATAAGGCGTCACAAGGTGACCTGTACTCGAAAGAATTATATTCGAAAGATACTTATTTGAAAGATATTTATTTGAAGGAAATATATTCGAAATATATATTCATTGAAAAGCATATTATCTGAGAGATTATTACTTGAAGAATTTAAAGGAGAAAGACTTATATTTGAAGAACTTGATTAATTGATTGCACTTGTATTTATTATTTATTGAGAAACATTTATGTTGTTCTTGTTTTCTGCTATTTATATCACAGGTTGATCATTGTTGCCACCATTATATCTGCTTCCTATTATTTTTGTACGCTATAATGCACATGTTTATTTGGTAGTTTGGTTCTAGCCTCGTCACTACTTCGTCGAGGTTAGGCTAGACACTTACCATCACATGAGGTCGGTTGTGCTGATACTACACTTCTGTACTTTTTTGTGTACAAATCCAGGTATTTGATCAATAGTAGCTGTTCGTTACAGTGGAGACTCGAGGTAAACCTGCTGCAGCCTTCGCAGTCCTCGGAGTCACCCTCAATTGTACTTATTTCCATTTGTTCCTTTTGTTCAGAACAGTGATGTATTTATTTTGTATAACTACTCTTAGAAAAGCTTGTGACTTGTACTACCGATTTTGGGAATGGTAAATTGTTTAGAGAAATTTTATTTTAAGTTAATAAATATCAATGTTATTTCTGTTAATGTTAGGCGTACCTAGTTTAGAGACTAGATGCTATCACGAAACCCAACGGAGGGATTTTTGGGTCGTGACAATAATATTGCCTAGAAAATTCATTTGTAGCAACATGAAATCTTTCTAAAAAATCTACAAGTATTTTAACATTAGCCCAATACAAGTATTCATTTGTAAGGTGCTCATCATCATCACTTACATGAGCATTAAACGTTGAGTTTATGTGGTTGTTGTATTCATATGCAACAACTAAACTTTTATACATGTAATTCCATCTAGTTGAACAAGGTTTAGCAACCTTTCTTTCTCTTAGGCTAAATTCATCGCATCTTTTAAAGTATTCTCTAAGCCTACTTCTACGGTTTGAATAAAAAATCCAGTGAAGAGCCATTTTAATATTTTCAATTTCAACATTTAAAATTCTCATACCATCACCCACAGTTAAATGGTAAATATGACACATACATCTAACATGAAAAATATTACTAAATGCAGGATTTAGTATAGTGGTAAGCAAGGCTACTATTACTAGTAGCATTATCCATTGAAATTGACATTATTTTATCAATAATGCAAAAATATCTACAAATATCCGTAACGTACTAGAAATAAACTGTCTTGTGTGACATGAATTTATTATTCTATAAGCAATAATGCGCTTTTGCATTATCCAGTCCTCACAATCTAATGACTTGTAACAGTAAGATAATCACAGTCATTACCACTTCTACCAATATTGGTAGTAATAGCAACACGACAATTGATATGAGTAAATAAATAGCGCAAATATTGTTCATATTCATGTTTATATTTATAAATATCGATCTTTACGGTTGTGCGAGGCCATCCTTTATAGTAGGATTAAAAACTCTTCTAATATAATGCACAAAATGAGGGTTAGAAGAAAAACTATAGGGTAAGAATATAAAAGTAACCATTTTTGCCAATTCTTCCCTATCTTTTCTTCGGTCATAATATAAAATACCACCGGTAATAATGTTAATTCCCGGTTGAAATTGATTTGACCCGATACTAGGGTCAGGCTGACTAGTTAGACTTGTTCCCCTAGCCCGTAGCTTTCATTTGATAATATTTAACTTTATCTTGAAGGTGTATCATTATGTGTCTCCTCAATCCCCTTTTCCCCCGAGTAACATAGTTAAAAACTAACTCTTTACCACAAGTTTTACATTTAGCTTTATTTTTTTCTCGTATTTGAATAAAAAATGGCCAAACAAGAGATGTTTCGGCCCGTTTAGAAGATTGTCTACAAAAAGTAGAGGTAGTAACACGGAGGTCAACCGGAGCATCATTTGAATTAGTTGGGTTAACTTTCGCAACAGTACTAGTGGGGTGTATCGTCATCCGGTTGCGTATCATCCAAATCTATTTCCTGCTCATATTCTTTATCAATAGCTGGATTACCATAAAGAGAATTCATATATTCATGATCTAAGTGTTCACCACCTCCATCATTATGCACATATTGACTCTTAGTAAATCGTAATAAAGTATTATCATTATAAAAAATAGGAGCAGGTGGAGGGAGGGTATGGGGTTTGGGTAGGAGAACCCGGGGAATTAGAGGAGGAATAGATTGGTCACTAGATTCACCACTCTTGGATTTTTCCTTATTTTTACTAAACATTTTTTGAGGAATAGATCTTCTTAATTATAATTATACAAAGTAAATAACACAAACAAAATTATAATATTAAAATTAAAGAGTAGGAACAAGTATACCGAATTGACGAACAACTTGTTGAAAATTAACTATCGTTAAAGACTTGAATACTTCAATTCACCAACTTCCTAATTTTTCACACAAATTGAAATAATATAGTAACCAATTATAGAAAAAAAATTAGAGAGAGATTGTTGATTTTGTGAGAAAAATAAAAGAATGAGAGGGTATTTATGGTTGAAAATAGAAAAAAATTATAAAAAGTTTGGGGTTAAAACAAATCTGGAGGATTAAGTGGCTATTTTATAAAGCCCAAACGACTATTTTAGCAGGCCAATGGCCATATTTTAAACCCCCCAACGGTGAGAAAAATTTTTGGATTTTTTTTTTTAAAATTTAGCCATTGGACCCGTTTGACCCCGTTTGGGACGGGTTAGGACGACCGATTGAACCGGCCCAGTTAGCACCCGGTCCCGGGCCCAAACGGTCCAGTCCTAATGGTCTTTTAACGTAACCGGCCAACTTAGCAGGCTCACCCCTAGTCCCGGGCATAAACGGTTAGGCCCGTTTAGGCTCACTACCCATATGGACTCGCGGATCTGGGCCTAACCGGCCCGGACGCCAGCCTTACTCAAGTTGCCTGCTAGGAAACAAACATGCGAAAAATCTTCAGTGGTTTTATGTTTTTCTTGGTTTGAATGACTAGCTTATATTATAGTCAAAAAGATGTTACAGGGAGCGACTGCTCTTGGGCAGCATTACAAGGAGTGCTGAAAATAACAGTAAGTGCACTATTGTGCATTGCTAGACTATAACTAGTAGTACTACTATTACTATGGTTAGGGTTTCTGTTGGAGACATTGCTCGTAGATGGTATGTCCCACAGATTACAAAAAGAGGTTCGGGGTTCATGCATGGCATTATTTTGTGTACTACTCATTCTAGGGGTTGCATGACCCATTTTATCTTGCATGAGAAGGTTGATGATGAACAGAGGAGGGTCTGCCAAAAAGGTGATGTTACTGTCCGATAATTCCATTCCAAAAAGTGCTAGTCTATCCGCTACTATATTTTGCTCCTGGCTGACCTTTGGATTACTTAGTTGCCGGATTAGGAACCTGCAATCAGTTAATAAAGATGAGTATTGTATGGTATGGGTGGTCAACATGGATATTATCTGTAGGGCATCCATCTGGATTTCCAGCGGTGTTAGATTGTGATGTACTGCTATTTGCAAACCTCACAGTAAGGCCATAAATTCTATATCTATAACATTGGAGGCTTGGTAGTGACCCGCATATCCCATTACCCAATCACCCGAGTGATTTCTAAATACATCCCCAAAGTTTGCTCGTGATTTGTTCCCTTGGAATGCCCCATCTGTATATAAAGTGATGAGTCCCTTGGTAGGTGGATTCCATTTGACATACAAAGGCCTTTTAATATTGTATATATTAGTTAAAAAAAGATGTTCTGTAGTTAATTGAATAATAATTGACTTTATTGAAGGTTGTATCACTACATTTTCAAAACAATTTTTTCGTTTCTAGTATTCCAGAAATGCCATAAGGGAAAAGGAATCAACTGTCTTTACATATAGAGTGCCAATACGTTATATAGTGAGAATAGCATTTATCAAGTAAGATTTTCAATTTTGCGACTTTTACATCTCTGTTACAGATAGAACACTAGGTGATTTGAATTTTATTTAAAATAGTTTGTTATATTTCAGATTTCCATCAATTGATCCAATATAATTTAATAAAATATTGTAATAAAAAAATTTTGTAATAAAGAAACCAAGACAATCCACAATCATAACACTTTTATCTGGTAGACATGAATTGCTATTTATTACCTATACATAGGATAATACCAAATAAGGTATATAATTAATACATGTATTAGTTGTACATAGGTTGAAAAATATTACAAATACAAAGTTTATATAATAAAACTAGTGTTGCATCTTCTGATATCAGATCTGCGCACACAGTAAATGAACCTAGGAAAAAAGCAGGAAAAAATAATAAAAAGATATTCCCGTCTGCGAAATGGTTCTAAAATGAAAAGTATTGTTTGTCTTTAATTAATTTTTCAATTCTATGTTTGTTGTCCATGGGTAGTCACCATTGACGAGGGGGACATAGAAAAGAGAAAGAGGAACAGGACATCCATGTGATAATTTTGACAAATAGACTGTAAAGCCCCTCTTATTAATCTGCTGTTAGTGTGATAATAAGGGTATTTAAGGCAAATCAAATATGTGTATACTGCTAACCTACTACAAATGTGTAGTAAGTTAGCAAAACCCATATATATAACAACAACAACAACAAACACAATATATTCCCACCAGGTAGGGTAGTTTGTACGCAGACCTTACTCCTACCTAACTGATAGAGAGGTTGTTTCCGATAGACCATCGGCTCAGGAAGGGTAATAAGAAGAGGAGGAAAGCAAGAAAGGGAGAAAGAGGGAAGAGAAAAGAAAAAGGGAGAGATAAAGGATAAGTAGTACCAAATAATAGTAACAGAGAATACAATACCTGTGGCGAACAAAACCACATAACGTAATAAAAATCTAAGATTATGAAGGGACATGCATGCTACTAAAACTATCGGTGAGCAACTAAAAACTGCCCACTAACCTTCTACCTTAATCCTCGGCCTCCACACCCTCCTATCAAAGGTCATGTCTTCGGTGAGCTGAAGCAGCGCCATGTCTTGTCTAATCACCTCTCCCCAGTACTTCTTAGGCGTACCTCGACCTCTTCTCAAACTCGCCATGACCAACCTCTCACACCTCCGAATAGGAGCATCAATGCTCGTTCTCTTAACATGTCCGAACCATCTCAGCTTCGACTCCCATATCTCGTCCTCCAAGGAGGCTACTCCCACTCTGTCTCGGATAACTTCATTTTTGATCTTATCTCTCCTGGTACACCCACACATCCATCTCAACATCCTCATCTCTGCTGCTTTTATCTTCTGCACGCGGGAGTTCTTGACTGGCCAACACTCCGCCCCATACAGCATAGTCGGTCGAACCATCACTCTCTAAAACTTATCCTTAAGTCTTGGCGGTACATTCTTATCACATAAAACACCGGATTCGAACCTCCACTTCATCTATCCCGCTCCGATGCGATGTGCGATATCTTTGTCAATCTCCCCGTTACCTTGGATAATAGACTCGAGATACTTAAAACTCGCTCTCTTGGGGATAACTTGAGCATCAAGCTTTACCTCTACGTCTGCTTCATGGGTCCCATCACAGAATTTGTACTCCAAGCATTTTGTTTTGGTTCTACTCCATTTGAAACCTTTAGATTCCAAAGTCTGTCTCCAAACCTCCAACCTCGTATTTACTCCACTTCGCGTCTCGTCAATCAATACTATATCATCGGCAAATAGCATGTACCAAGGTACCCCCCTTGAATGTGCTGCGACAATACATCCATCGCTAAGGTAAATAAAAATGGGCTAAGAGCCGATCCCTGGTGCAACCCTATCACCACAGGGAAATGCTCCAAGTCACCACCCACGATCTTCACCTGAGTCTTAGCATCGTCATACATATCCTTAATCACCCTAATGTATGCTACTGGAATGCCGCTAACCTCCAAACACCTCCACAGGACCTCCCTCGGGACTTTATCGTACGCTTTCTCAAGGTCAATAAACACCATATGCAAGTCCTTCTTCCTCTCCCTGTACTGATCCACTAATCTCCTTACCAGATGAATCGCTTCCGTAGTCGAACGCCCGACATGAATCCAAACTGATTCTCGGAAATAGACATGCACATCCTCACCCTGGCCTCCACCACCCTCTTCCAAATCTTCATAGTGTGACTCAACAGCTTGATATCCCTATAATTTTTACAATTTTGGATATCACTCTTGTTCTTGTAAAGTGAAACCATCGTATTCTACTTCCATTCTTCGGGCATCTTTTTCGTCTTAAAAATAATATTAAACATCGCAGTGAGCCACTCTAAACCTGCTCGCCCTACGTTCTTTCAAAATTCTACCGGAATTTCGTCTGGCCCTATCGCTCTGCCCCTACACATCTTACACATCGCCTTTTCCACCTCCTTTACTATAATTCGCTTCTAGTGCCCAAAATCCCATCGGTTCTCGGAGTGCTCCAACTCACCCAGCACAATACGTCTCTTCCCCTCCTTGTTTAACATTTTATGGAAGTGTGTCTGTCATCTTCTCCTAATAAGTGCCTCGTCCATCAATACTTTGCCATCATCGTCCTTAATGCACTTGACTTGGTCTAAGTCACAGGCCTTCATCTCCCTCACCTTGGCCAACCGGTACAACTTCTTGTCTCCGCCTGTGACCCTGAGCTCCTTGTACAAATGAGCAAATACCGCATTTTTAGCCATCGTAACTGCTAACTTTGCCTCTTTCTTTTCCTTTCTGTAACACTCCTGATAAGTCCGTTTTTCCTCCTCGTTTGTACTCTCCACTGGCTTCAAATAAGTAGTTTTTTTAGTTTCCACTTTACCTTGGACCTCTCTATTCCACCACCAGTCCCCTCTATGACCCCTAGGAGAGCCCTTCGTGACCCCTAAGGCCTCTTTAGTAGCTACCCTAATGCAATTTGCAGTCGTGAACTACATACTAGACGCATTCCCCCTACTCATCCAGGCCCTGATAGCCAACAACTTCTCCCCTAACTCCTGAGCTTTGTCTTGGTCAAGTTACCCCACTTGATCTTAGGTTGCCTACACACCGCCCTCTTCCCTCTACTCCTCTTGTTCTCCAGGTCCATAACTAGGAGCGTATGTAGGGACATGATGTGCTCGCTTGGGATGACCTTGCAATCAGTGCACATACCTTTATCGCATTTCTTGCAAAGAAGATAATAGATCTGAGTCTTGCCTATTGAATTCCAGAAAGTGACCAGGTGCTCTTCCCTCTTCGGAAAATCGAGTAAGCTATAACCAAATCAAAAGCTCTAGCGAAATCCAACAGTGAATTACCTCCATCATTCCTATCGCCAAAACCGAACCTGCCATGCACATCATCATAACCCCTAGCACTAGCCCTAATATGGCCATTCAAAACTCCGCCAATGAACAACTTCTCTGTTTGCGGCATACTATGCACTATCTCGTCCAAATCCTCCCAGAATTACTTCTTGACCTCTTGGTCCAAGCCTATCTAAGGAGCGTATGCACTAATCACGTTTATAGTAAACCCACCAACTACAAGCTTAATACTCATCAACCTGCCATTTACCCTCCTAACCTCGACCACGAGCTCCTTGTCAACTAAAATACCTACCACATTCTTACCCCTAGCGCTTCCTGAGTACGATAGTTTAAACCCGTCTACATCCCATGCCCTAGTACACTTCCATCTAGTCTCCTGAACACACTATATTGATCTTCCTCTTCTGAAGAATCTTACCTAACTCTATATACTTTTCCGTCAACGTCCCAATGTTCCAAGACCCAACTCTCAGCCTAGAGGCTTTCTTATCCCCCTTCCCACCCCTCGACCTCACCCCCAGCCCCATCCGAGGACATGACCTTACTCCCACATCGTTCACTACTGCCGCTGTAAGCAAAAGGTATTAGGTAAACGCTACTCCTATGAACATGTAGCAGGAACGAAGGACTACAAGCTAGGAACCTGAGAGCTAAAAATAACTCAAAGGCGCTACTACGAGAACAGTAATGCGAGCGGGCACTAGAACAGTGAATATACCACGTCTAAGAAACTATTCCTATGCAAACAAAGAATTAAAAGGGATGGATGAAATCTTAATCTTATAACACTAGTAGAAAAGATTAAAAACAAGCAAATGTTGTCTACCAAAAAAACAATCAATCCAACGACGGGTTATCGGCAAGGCAACCACAACTAATAGATGTGTACACAAATAAAAATTACCGGCAAGGTAACAGTAAATAGATGTGCGCAAATACAATTCAAGAAAAATGGAACCTGGATTACAGTCAGGGATGCCCGGACGCGCTTCCCAATCCGCTGAATGTTGCTGCCTCCTGAACTCGTGTGCTCCGGCACGGTAAAGGAATCAGTTTGTATTGTAATTTAAATGTTATCGATTCCCGCAACAGTCCAATTCAATCAAATTTTCTCGAGAAATTTTTTCCGCAATACGTCCTACTAGGGGTGTACATAGGCCGGGTTGGTTCGGATTTTTCAATTACCAAACCAAACCAATAGTGTCGGTTTTTTAATCTATAAACCAAACCAAACCAACGAAATCGGGTTTTTCAATCTCGGGTTTTCTCGGGTTTTTTGGGTTTTTTCGGGGTTTTTCCCCGATAAGTCTTCATAGCACAAATATATAACTTGTGCTCCACATACTTCTCTAATCCTACAAGGATACAACTATATAATGTATTTTCCAAGAAATTAATACAACAATATGAGATGCATTGTACTAAAATATTCAATAACAAAAATACTAAAATCCATAAAGAAAATATTACTAAGTAATAAGCCATAATAAATATTAACATAATCTAAAAGTACTATATAAGTCATGCTTAAATAAGTACAACTACAAGTATATTAGTTACACAACTAAGTATTAAAGAAAAAAATAAACTAAGTTATGCATTTTCAATATAAACAATGCAAAACTAAAAAATAGATATCCACACTATTGCCATTTCTAGTGTTGAATTGAATTTTCTTAGTTAGCATTAGTATTGATGTGAAGTTTATTTGAATTACTACCTTTATGAACTATAAAATTTATTGGACCATTCAAGAATGTTAATTCAAACTTGAAACAATATGTTTAAAAATAAAACTGTGAAAAAGTTTAAGAAATATTTATGAATTATATTAAAAATAAATATTTATATGTATAAAATATTTGTAAAAATTGAATAAATGTTATATCGAGTTGGTTTGGTTTCGGTTTGACTTTTTTTAGTTAAAACCAAACCAAACCAATTATGGTCGGGTTATTTTTTTCAACACCAAATCAAGTCAAACCAACCCATGATCGGGTTTTTTTTTCCGATTTGACTCGGATTACCGGTTTGGTACGGTTTGTCGATTTTCTTTGTACACCCCTACGTCCTACCAAACGACCCCATCGAGTTACATTTCCGTTCCAAATTTAGAGAAAAGCAAACAACACATGGAAAGAAAACACAAAAAGGTGTGTCACCGAAGTTGTCAAAGTATACGTCATAAAATTACAGAACACAGAATAATATGCGTCTTGATACTTCTAAAGTTACTTGGTTTATTATAACAAAATTTATATAATTGGCCTCACATTTAAATGACAGCTACTACTCAAAATGATTCACTAAACTAATTTAAGTGACAACTACTAATGTTCAAAATGATATATTACAAAGCAGAAAACACAACTACCAAAAGGTAAATCTACATGATTTGGTTAAGGAAGACGAATACAAGTTATATTTGCCGTCAATATGTGAAAGCATAGTCCTAGGTTTTACACTACATTGCGTACTATCAGATTACAAAAAGAAAAAAAAACGATCAGCTGACAGAACACTCTTATGCAAAAAAATTGAGATTACAAATCTAGAATTGTAAGTTCCTTTAAATATATTCATTCCAATAGTGTTGTTGATGACTACTTACAAGCTCCAGCTTGACTCGAATTCCTAAATCATACTTGGGCATGTATAACTAATAACGTGGTGAAAGAACTCAAAGACAGATTTGGTCACCATAAACTTGGAGACTGTCAGCCGAGACGAATCTAAGACTTACAGTCAGATAGTTTAGAATGAATCTAATACTCCCACAAACTTCAAAATTTTTGTATAGGTACGAGCCGAAAGCAATGGATTCAGACTTAAGTTGAACCCATGGAACCCGCTCTATATCCGCCTCTCTTCTCACTGTGCAGCCACTAAACAGGCAAAGATCCTTATGATAACATGTTGATTTTGAGCCTCAAGGAGCAACTACGCCATTCACGGGTTGTATTTGTGTTAAAGTCCCAGCAGCTAACATCTTCTAACTCCACTGCCTTGTTTAAACTTCTTCAACCTGCATATTAGAATCAAAACAATTGGCAGTCAGTAATACAGGTTGTATAAAAGTGTTTCTAGAGTCATATTGGCATGAAAAAGTCCCTTTTAGAAATTGATTATTAAGCATGGGAGCAACCTGAGGGAGATTCATCAACTCAAAAACAGCTTTTGTGGGCGTTAGTTCGTTGTCGATAATCCTTGCAACTGCTGTTAAAACTGGCATTTTAACCTTGTACTTTTGCGCTAAAGCAATTACAGCTCCAGCTGTTGTAACCCCTTCAGCTACCTAAAAATGTAGTAGTTGTAAAGGAGAGAGAACAGACAAAACCACAAAATGACACAGCAGCTCCATTTCTTATACCTGATTCATTGAACTAAGTATATCATCAAGTTTTTCGCCCGATCCCAGACGAACTCCAACTGTTCTGTTTCTTGAAAGGCTCACAAAGCATGTGAGCATAATATCTCCAGTTCCTGATAGACCAGTTAATGTTGTTGACTTTGCACCCATCTTTAATGGAAAGAGATCAGTGTCAACCAGTATTTTAGGATAAAGATAATCAAGCATTCAAGCTGATAGTTCTAAATCATAGCTTTTTTAGAAAATATGAACACGTAGACTTGATGCTTGAATCGATAGCAGCAAAAATACTTGGGAATAGAACATGAAACCTTTATAGCAGTGCCTAATATCTCATACATGGAATTGATGCTTGAATTATAATAATCAGTCAAATAGCTGCTTGAAAGCCATGTGGAAGATTAATACAAGAAAAATGCAGAAACTTCTAAGATTTGATTAAAGCCAACTAACCTTTGTTGCCAACCATCGAATTTCAGAGCAACCTTGTGAAACAAGAGCAGCCATGGAATTGTTGCCAAGATTTAGTCCTTCCACAATGCCTGCTGCAATTGCCAACACATTTTTCAATGCACCTGCAATTTCAACCCCTGTAACATCACTGTAACATCAGGAGTTACAAGCAAGCATTTGGAGTGCAAAATCTTTACAAATGTTAACTTTGTTCGAACGTACTCCAGACACTTCTACACATAGTAGGTTACCAGGACTAGGTGCAACCAGACCATTTATCCCCCCGGAATCCAACAGCAGAAATTGCATTAATTACAGTGTATCTAATTCTGTACAGAGGAGACCTCCGCACAACCATTGCGTGCTGAAGAAAGCAGTCTTCCTTTTTTTTTTTTTCATTTTCCAGCAGAAATTCAATACAATCCATAATAGTTTGAAATATATGCTCCTCCTAAACAGATGAGATCCAATCAGACAAAAGACATCAGGGCTTTAACAATTAAAGCTTTATAAAAAAAATTAAAACTTCGACGAGTTCCTTGTTTTTATTTAAAATCAAACTTTAATATTTTATAATATTTCATAATGTTGCTTATAGAACAAAAGAATTCTTATTTCCAGCTGATGATCCTTCAAGGTTCAAGAAATCCACCCAAAATATCCAAGGTAGGATAAGCATCAAACATATCGTATTAGAGCTCTACAATGTGCTGTTTCTCCTGAAGATATGAGAAGACAGAAAGGGGGTGTCAGAAAGTCCCCTAGTTGTAGTGGTAAGATTCTATGATAGACTTGCAATCAAAATGTTATTTCTCTGACCACCGATTGAAATACCTAAGCTGCACGGACTCTTCGATTTTGGTGCCGTCCCCGTCCTGATACGAGACGGGGACGGGAGCGGGATACGTCCCAGATTCAGTCAACTGACTTCAGACACTTTGACCGGAGTCCATCGACAAATTTGGGAGAAAAATTGAGATTTTGATTTCTCAAAATAAAAAATAAAACAGATTTAGGAGAATGAAAGAATAATGTCCATCTTGGAGAATGAAGATCGAATTCTATAATATTCATGTAAGTTTTTCTCAGAATATCTCTCAAAGTTTACAATATTTTTATAGCTCTATTTTTTATTAGCCAAATCCCCGCGCACCCGTATCCATATCCGGATCCGCACCCCTGAATCTTAAAATTTAGATTTTGCCGAATCCGATACTCGGATCCGTCCCCGTATCGGATACCCGCACCCGAGTCCGAGCAACTTAGTGAAATACCTTGATGTGTTGATTCTCAGGTTTCTACAAGCCATAAGTTGCTGAACGGAGTTTGCCATCTTTTTGTCTTTTGAAGCTACTACCATTGCTGCACAAGCAAAACAAGGGTTATTTTTGAACTTCAAGCAATGACAAAATAAATTCTCAAAACAGTCCAAACAACCTGTTGGTAGTTCATTCATTAGCTCTAGTGCAAAGGAAGGACCAGATAGAGCAACATAGGGTTGGCGAGGATTTTTCAGTGCTTTGGGAATTATCTGAGACATTGTTCTTAATGTGTTTAGCTCCAAACCCTTGCTGAGAGATATGAACGGCAAGCCTGGATCAACATGGTTGGCAATTTCCTCAAGGAATGATGAGCTGAACTGCAATAAGATATAATTGGTAAATGCACCTCGGTCAAACTAGTTGCAAAATAAATGGACAAACTTCAGCTGCAAATCCAAGCAAATAAGAACTAGTACATGAGATAATAATTTTGCTTCCATGGTTCCAGCAGAATTCATTGCACAATAAACAAACGATGAATTAAGAAAACATAAAATATACCTGAACAGGTACAGCATGGAAGCAAAAATCTGCACCTAGCAGAGCAGCTTTTGCATCTGTAGTTGCAATGACATTTTCTGGTAGCTTGTGCTGTGGAAAATATTTACTGTAGCAAAAGAGAAAGGAAAAGGTTACGAAGCAAAAAAAATGATAAGAAATACCTAAACTGGCAAGCTTTGCCTATTAACATGAAAACCCAGCAGATCAAGAAAATCTCTCTATCTGCACTTGCCACCCTTTTTTATCTGATGGACTGAGTGGAATTGGCTCGGAGTTTGGGTCCAGGTGACGGCTATGCTTTTGGCTATGTTAAAACCCTAAAGTATAAAAAAAAACCAGAACTAAAGTCAAAAGCTCACCAGTTATAGTGTTCCTCGTTTATTGATCGACAAACTTGAGGATCTCTTACAAGCATATTCACTTCCAACTGGGACTTTCTCGTTGCAACATGAGCAGCCATTGCTGTTCCAAAAGATCCACCTCCAAGAACCACTATCTAGGACCAAAGGATATTAAAAATTGTATTAATCAGCACTAACATTAAATTCACCCAACCCAAGAACCAGCAACAAGGGGGAAATGGAAGAAAAGAAAGAAGCCAGTAAACTTAAGAACACAGTTTTTCAACTTCTTTCTTTCTGCAGCAGGGATGGGAGGCATTTCATTTCTAATTACCTGATGTTCTAGGGATTAATTGAAGTTGAAAGAAGGATACCCCCTTTTCGTCGTGGATTCTCAGGGGTATTCTTGAATTAGAAACCATAAGTGAACGGCTAGAGGGAACCTTTCTGGTTTTTAAACTTTCTTTCATATCTAAGCAGAAGAAATTCAAAAGTAGTTCTGCCCTCCAGTTAGAAAAACGTTCATGTTCTAGACTAAGCATTTTAAGATGTGCATAAAATGGGAAATGAAATTCGTACAATGCTGAAGCATAACATAANGGGGGGGGGGGGGGGGGGGAAAGGAACACTGCCATGTTTAAACACAATAAGAAGCAAAGATGACAATCCTTCAAGAACACACAATGTTAGAAGAATACAATTTCTGTAAGAAGATACGAGAACTAAACCAAACAAGTATTACTATTTAGGTTGTGGTGATTCTCTTAGGTCGATTAGAAGTCAGTCTAAGCTATTTTACTGCCACCTTTTCGTGGCTCTAATATCAATGTTGATACAGCAATGCTCTTAATGGAGAGTTGTAGACCTTTGTTTTTATGTTGCTTTTCTTTGTAGGATTAATAAATTGTTTCTGCTTTTAGAGGGGAAAAGAATAAAAGAAGGAAAATGGATAAGAAAGTAAAAATGAAAATCGTTCTGAAGGAAATACTATCAGTAAAAAGAATTTCTATTTCTTGCTCATTATAGGCTGATAGGCAGTGGAGAGAGATACTTACTCCTCCGTTGAAGAAAATAATAATAAAAGGCAATGAAGCAGAAAAATAAAATCGAAATGATTAACAGCAAAAATGATTATCCCTTACAATCACAAACTTCAGAAATTATACTAGGTTATAGACTAGAACCTAAAAAGCAGTAAGTTACAGGTCAATTCTGGTTTCCCCTATTTCTACCAAGAAAAGTTCATAGTTCACACAGAAATAATCATGCACCAGTATCTTAAAGTTACAACAAAATAAAACTAGAAGATTCATAAAATATGGAAAATTTTGAAAACCGTGTTTCACAGAATATACTTGGAGTGAAAAATGCAGAGAAATTAGGAAAGTAAAAGAGGTAAGTACCTTATTAGTACGTTCAATGACGTCAGTTTTGGCCTTAGAACGCAAAGAGCGAGACCAACGAACCAGCTTTTCCCAAGCCAACCGGACAACTCTCCGGCGTTCTCTTGGGCCATCAAGCGATAATGCAAGGCTTTCCGGCTCCGGCTCCGGCGAGAGAGGCTCTACAGCTCGGGGGGCGGCAGAAATGGGTTTGAAAAAAGAGTTGTTTCGGATATAGAGATTGTGGGGATGAGAGTGAAAAGGGATTGAAGAATTAACAAAAGGCGGCTCTAATAGGCAAGTCATTTTTGCTGCTGCTTTTGCTCTTCACAATGTGCTTCTTATTTCAGCATTTGGTGTTTCCGTTTTACAGAATTTCCTTTTCAGCGTTCTATCCAATCTTTGCTTTTCACGTTGCGTCCTGTTTTTTGGTCCAGTCCTCTTGCACAAATTAGGTGTCACTACATTTAGAGCCTGTTTGGCAAGGTTCTATAAGGCCAAAATTACTAGTAGTATTTTTTTTGTTAAAAAAGTACTTTTTGAAAAATTTAATGTGTTTAGCCAAAATAAAAAAAATACTTTTGACCAACAGCAGAAGCAGTTTTTCTGCTTTTGGGAAGAAACAGAAAATTTTAGCTTTTTCTAAGAAGCAAAAGCAGATGCAAAATATTAATTTATTCACGACAAAACTATCCTCACCATAAATTTATATTTTCTAAATTATCCTTTACATTATTTTATATATATATATATACACACACATACTATCATTAGAGACATGAATCATGTAAACTTGTCAAATTCGTTTTTTGTCTTTTCATTGATTTTTGCTTCTTTCGCTTGAATAGTTCTTTTTTTTTTTTTTTTTTTAAGTTCTAGCATTATTTTAAAAATTAAAGATATCAAATACGTGAATCATCTTGTAACTTTTCAAATTCTTTTTTGACTTTTTTTGTTTTTGATGTTTTCTTTGACCAATCTTTTTTTTTTTATTTCTCTAAATTAATAAATTTCCTAGAATTCTTCTACTAATAAGGAATTAAACTATTATGCTAATGAAGAAATTACTGCAGAGATTGAGGAAGGAGATGGGCCTTCTAGTATTCCTTTATAAATGCAAGACAAGTCTTCTACTATTATGAAAGCGTGCGTGATAGAATTAGAGATGAAATTATTGAGAAATATTATCATGTGTGAGTGACTTTGCTTATTATAATTACAAGTAATTATACTAGATAGTATTATTATTTTGGTATGACTATATGTGTTACAATGATTTAAATATTTAGTATGTATGTTTATTTTATGGTTATATTATAATTAAATTAAATAAAAAATAATAACGGTCTCTTATAATAAATATTTGAATTTATTTTTCTTTTTAAAATAATTATATAAGCTTGGTACTATTCTTTTTGGTAATCTGACACTCAAAAGTACTTTTTATAAAGATTGGCCAAACACAATTTGTTTATCAAATATTGTAAAAAGTACTTCTTAAATGAATTAGCCAAACACAAATTATTTTTTTTCAAAAGTGCTTTTGAAAAAAATATTTTTAGAAAAAAATACATTTCAAAATAAGCAGATTTTGGCAGCTTGGCCAAATGGGCTCTTAAACCTATGTACACACATAAAATAAATAGTATATTTACATTATTAATTATAATAGTACAATTTATAGCATGCTCTTACATTTTTTTATTAATACCTCCCATTGTAGGTTAATTTAATCTTATAATGTAAAATAATTGTATACTAATGTGTATTGCTCAAAATCTGACCATTACAACCGAATTGCCTAACACCTCGCTTCGATAACCAGGCAGTAAAAATCGACAGAGCCCACTCCATTTCTCCTCTGAGACACCCGACAAATTGGGAAAGGCAACGCCTAAAATCACGACTAGGATACGTCAGTAACGAGAAATCGTCGAGTCAAGCAACGAGTAAAGTGACTTCGACTTTATATAATCAAGAAAAGCTCTCAACAAAGGGGAGGGGAGAAAGAGGGGAACTAAAAAGCTCTTTCTTTGTATCTTCGAAAATAGGGAAAGGATCCCAAAGAATACATGTAAATCTATTTTCTCATCAATTAATGAGAAAGACAATATTCAATATTAAGAAGATCCGTCATGCCTCTTTCATCTCATATATTATTGCTGTTATTCCATCCGGAAGTGATTATATTTGGCTAAGATTTACCCCTTCATCTTTGATCGATTTGCTCAAAAAGGTTTTTATATCTTTTGAGTCAAATAATTTGGCGCCGTCTGTAGGGATTTCTTAGTGAGAATTTCCTAGTTTCTCCTAGACTGAAACAAAAAAAACAATCACTCCTCAAAAGGAGTGTGGAGGAAAAACCTAACCCACACGAGACTCGAGAGCAACACAGGGAAGGAAGAAGAGCCAAGCAAGATAGTCGGGCTCGGAAATCTTTGCCCCATTAGCTAACGATATACTAAACAAAACAAAAGATGTTACCGATCTCCATTCTCCCACTAGACCACCGGACGGGAGCGAAGAATATCCCATCCTTAAAAAAGAAGAGTTCGACCTCGATCGAACGACGATGCGCTGCTATTTCGATATGTTTGAAATAACACCCTTTAAGGCTAATGGCCTTCACCAACTAAAAGGGAAGAGTTCGACCTCGATCGATGATGACGGGCTGCTATTTCGATAAGTTCGAAATAACACCCTTTAAGGCTAAGGGCCTTCGCCAAATAAAAAGAAGAGCTCGACCTCGATCAAACAACAACGTGCTGCTATTTCGATAGGTTCTAAATAACACCCTTTAAGGCTAAGGGTCTTCGCCAAGTAAAAAGAAGAGTCCGACATCGATGGAACGACAACGGGCTGCTATTTCGATACGTTCGAAATAACACCCTTTAAGGCTAAAGGCCTTCGCCAAATAAAAAGAAGAGTTCGACCTCGATTGAACAACGATGGGCTACTATTTCGATTAGTTTGAAATGACACCCTTTAAGGCTAAGGGCCTTCGCCAGATAAAAAGAAGAGTTCAACCTCGACCGAACGATGACGTGCTACTATTTTGATAAGTTTGAAATAACACCCTTATAGGCTAAGGGCCTTCACCAAAATAAAAGAAGGGTTCGACCTTGATCGAACGACGACGGGCTGACACTTTGATAACTTCGAAATAACACCCTTTAAGGCTAAGGGCCTTCGCCAAATAAAAAGAAGAGTTCGACCTCGATCGAATGGCGACAGGCTGCTATTTTGATAAGTTCGAAATAACACCCTTTAAGGCTAAGGGCTTTCGCCAAATAAAAAGAGGAGTTCGACCTCGATCGAACAACGACGGGCTACTATTTTGATAAGTTCGAAATAACACCCTTTAAGGCTAAGGGCCTTCGCCAAATAAAAAGAAGAGTTAGACCTCGATCGAACGACGAAGGGCTGCTATTTCGATAAGTTCGAAATAACACCCTTTAAGGCTAAGGGCCTTCGCCAGGTAAAAAGAAGAGTCGCCCAATCGAATGATGACGGGCTGCTATTTTGATAAGTTCAAAATAACACCATTTAAGGCTAAGGGCGTTCTCCAAATAAAAAGAAGAGTTCGACCTCAATCGAACAACGACGGGCTCCTATTTTGATAAGTTCAAATAACACCCTTTAAGGCTAAGGGCCTTCGTCAAATAAAAAAAAAAAGAAGAGTTCGACCTTGATCGAACGACGACGGGCTGCTATTTTGGTGAGTTCGAAATAACACCCTTTAAGGCTAAGGGCCTTCACCAAATAAAAAGAAGAGTTCGACCTCTATTGAACGATGACGGGCTGCTATTTTGATAAGTTCGAAATAACACCCTTTAAGGCTAAGGGCCTTCGCCAAATAAAAAGAAGATTTTGACCTTTATCGAACGACGATGGGTTGCTATTTCGGTAAGTTCGAAATAACACCCTTTAAGGCTAAGGGCCTTCGCCAAATAAAAAGAAAAAGAAGAGTTCAAATTCGATCGAATGACGACGGGCTACTATTTCGATAAATTCGAAATAACACCCTTTAAGGATAAGGGCCTTCGCCAAGTAAAAAGAAGAGTTCGACCTCGATCGAACGACGACATGATGCTATTTCTTTAAGGCTAAGGGCGTTCGCTAAATAAAAAGAAGAGTTCGAACTTGATCGAATGACAATGGGCTACTATTTCGATCAGTTTGAAATAACACCATTTAATGCTAGGGGCATTCACCAAATAAAAAGAAGAGTTTGACCTCGATCGAATGACAACGGGCTGCTATTTCGATAAGTTCGAAATAATACCCTTTAAGGCTAAGGGCCTTCGCCAAATAAAAAGTAGAGTTCGACCTTGATCTAACGATGACAGACTGCTATTTTGATAAGTTCAAAATACACCCTTTAAGGCTAAGGGCCTTCACCAAATAAAAAGAAGAGTTCGACCTCGATCGAACAACGACGGGCTGCTATTTCAATAAGTTCGGAATTACACCCTTTAAGGCTAAGGGCTTTTGCTAAATAAAAAGAAGAGTTCGATCTCGATCGAACGACAACGGGCTGCTATTTCGATAAGTTCAAAATAACACCCTTTAAGGCTAAGGGTCTTTGCCAAATAAAAAGAAGAGTTCGACGTCGATCAAACGACGATGGGCTGCTATTTCGATCAGTTCGAAATAACACCCTTTAAGGATAAGGGCCTTCGCCAAGTAAAAAGAAGAGTTCGACCTCGATCGAACGACGAAGGGCTGCTATTTCGATATGTTCGAAATAACACCCTTTAAGGCTAAGGGCTTTCACCAAATAAAAAAGAAGAGTTTCAACCTCGATCGAACGACGATGGGCTACTATTTCGATAAGTTCGAAATAATACTCTTTAAGGCTAAGGGCCTCCGCCAAATAAAAATAAGAGTTCGACCTCGATCGAATGGCGATGGGCTGCTATTTCGATAAGTTCGAAATAATACCCTTTAAGGCTAAGGGCCTTCGCCAAGTAAAAAGAAGAGTTCAACCTAGATGAAACGATGGCGGGCTGCTATTTCGATAAGTTCAAAATAACACCCTTTAAGGCTAAGGGCCTTCGCCAAATAAAAAGAAGAGTTCGACCCCGATCGAACGATCACGGGCTGATTGTTTTGATAAGTTCGAAATAATACCCTTTAAGGCTAAGGGCCTCCGCCAAATAAAAAGAAGAGTTCGACCCCGATCGAACGATCACGGGCTGATTGTTTTGATAAGTTCGAAATAATACCCTTTAAGGCTAAGGGCCTCCGCCAAATAAAAAGAAGAGTTCGACCCCGATCGAACGATCACGGGCTGATTGTTTTGATAAGTTCGAAATAATACCCTTTAAGGCTAAGGGCCTCCGCCAAATAAAAAGAAGAGTTCGACCCCGATCGAACGATCACGGGCTGATTGTTTTGATAAGTTCGAAATAATACCCTTTAAGGCTAAGGGCCTCCGCCAAATAAAAAGAAGAGTTCGACCCCGATCGAACGATCACGGGCTGATTGTTTTGATAAGTTCGAAATAATACCCTTTAAGGCTAAGGGCCTCCGCCAAATAAAAAGAAGAGTTCGACCCCGATCGAACGATCACGGGCTGATTGTTTTGATAAGTTCGAAATAATACCCTTTAAGGCTAAGGGCCTCCGCCAAATAAAAAGAAGAGTTCGACCCCGATCGAACGATCACGGGCTGATTGTTTTGATAAGTTCGAAATAATACCCTTTAAGGCTAAGGGCCTCCGCCAAATAAAAAGAAGAGTTCGACCCCGATCGAACGATCACGGGCTGATTGTTTTGATAAGTTCGAAATAATACCCTTTAAGGCTAAGGGCCTCCGCCAAATAAAAAGAAGAGTTCGACCCCGATCGAACGATCACGGGCTGATTGTTTTGATAAGTTCGAAATAATACCCTTTAAGGCTAAGGGCCTCCGCCAAATAAAAAGAAGAGTTCGACCCCGATCGAACGATCACGGGCTGATTGTTTTGATAAGTTCGAAATAATACCCTTTAAGGCTAAGGGCCTCCGCCAAATAAAAAGAAGAGTTCGACCCCGATCGAACGATCACGGGCTGATTGTTTTGATAAGTTCGAAATAATACCCTTTAAGGCTAAGGGCCTCCGCCAAATAAAAAGAAGAGTTCGACCCCGATCGAACGATCACGGGCTGATTGTTTTGATAAGTTCGAAATAATACCCTTTAAGGCTAAGGGCCTCCGCCAAATAAAAAGAAGAGTTCGACCCCGATCGAACGATCACGGGCTGATTGTTTTGATAAGTTCGAAATAATACCCTTTAAGGCTAAGGGCCTCCGCCAAATAAAAAGAAGAGTTCGACCCCGATCGAACGATCACGGGCTGATTGTTTTGATAAGTTCGAAATAATACCCTTTAAGGCTAAGGGCCTTCGCCAAGTAAAAAGAAGAGTTCAACATAGATGAAACGATGGCGGGCTGCTATTTCGATAAGTTCAAAATAACACCCTTTAAGGCTAAGGGCCTTCGCCAAATAAAAAGAAGAGTTCGACCTCGATCGAACGATCACGGGCTGATTGTTTTGATAAGTTCGAAATAATACCCTTTAAGGCTAAGGGTCTCCGCCAAATAAAAAGAAGAGTTCGACCTCGATCAAACAACGATGGGCTGCTATTTCGATTAGTTTGAAATAACACCCTTTAAGGGTAAGGGCCTTCGCCAGATAAAAAGAAGAGTTCGACCTTGATCGAACGATGACGTGCTGCTATTCCGATAAGTTTGAAATAATACCCTTTTAGGCTAAGGTCCTTTGCCAAAATAAAAGAAGGGTTCGACCTCGATCGAACAACGACGGGTTGACACTTCGATAACTTCAAAATAACGCCCTGAAGGTCGACAACCACTGGATTAAAAGAAAGATCGAGACTCATTAGACCAACCTCTTTCTTACCCTAAAGCTGTGAACATGTGAAATGGAAAGCAAAGTACAAGTCAAACAGTGAAGAAAAGAATTCTTATTTATGCAAAGTCACAATGCAGACTACCACCGCTTACGTACTGCCCAGGACAACCCAAAGAAAAAAAGGGGGGAAGGAACAAACGACAGTCAACAAATGAAAGGAAAATAAAAAGGGGAAAAAAATAACAGAGGGCCACATCCTTCATTCGTCGTCATCACTGCCGCTACCATCACCACTATCATCACCGTCTCCAAGAGGTCCCCCATCACCGTCATCTGTATCCCCATCAGATTCGGGCATTGCCGCATCATACCCACAGTTAATGCGAGCCTCCCGAGCTTTCACTCGCGCTTCTTCATAAGCCAACTTAGCCACGGTGCCCGCCTCCCCAAATTCTTAAATATGTCTCACTGAGTTTCAGTGTAAACCTAGAGCTCGTGCATCTGTCGAGGAACGGATGCAGCAAACGACTCGACCTGAGCCCGTAACTGCTCATTCTCTGCCTCCAGGGCCACGACCCAATCTCCTAGAACCGATGCGTCCTGATCAATCACACATATACGCTCCTCAAGCCTCGCCTCCTGATAACTAGGGATTTTGTAGTGTTATGCTCCTTTTCGCTTACGCTTTGGTTATAAATTGTTACAAAATAGTCCCAAAAGGCTCATAAGTGTGCTTGATTGCATGGTTTGATCGATAAAATGACGAAATGTCTAAGATCAGCTCAAAGGGAGTGAAACCTGCTCAAGTATCAAAGACAAGGTAAACTGAGGGCAAAAAGGCCTAGTGCAGCCGCATTCGACTTTGTGCGGTCCGCACTAGGTAGATTCAGAGAGATAGCAAAACCATGCTTCAGGCGATACAACCACAATACACATAGCGCGGTCCACGATGAGGGCTCCGTGGCCGTACTACCATTTTGTGCGGTTCGCGGAAGTGAGACTCAGAGAGCTAACAATTTCCATGGTTCAAGCTGCACGGTCCGCGATCATACTTGTGTGGACCGCATTAGAGACCTTTACGGCCGCGTTCCATTCTACGCGATCGGCGGAGCCCAAGTTCAGAGAGCCCAGATTTTGAAGTCCAAGAGCCTAGTGCAACTGCGGTCCATTTAGTGCGGCCCGCACTGACCCCGTATGGGTATTTTTGTCCAATTTTTCCAATCTAGTATAAATAGAATATTTTACCATTTTTAGGTCATCTGATAACACCAGAACTGAGCTGCGCTCGTGGGAACTTCATGTGTAGCCATTTTTGGCATCTTAGCTTCAAATTAACGATATACTCTTGTATTTTAATTTAGCATTTAATTAATATATCTTGCTCTTCATCTATTTCTTTATTTTCTTCTTCAAGCATGAGTATCTAAACCCATTATCTAGGGTTTTGGCTCAACCCTAGTGTAGGTAATTGATGGGTGTTTCCATCTAGGGTTAGATTGACTATGGGTGTTTGCTATTTGGGTTAATTTTATGTTTTAATCTATGAATTGGTGGTTTCAAACACTGATTTGTGCTTTGTGGATTTGATTCTTCTTGAGAAAGAGAGTCTAAGTCTACAAAATTGACCCAACAAGGACTTGGGATGGACTCATGAGAAATGATAGTCCCAATTAACGAGTTAAACCTTGAGAGAGTAATCACCCTACTTGAACCCTAGTTGCTTGATCTAATTTGCCTACCCATTTGGTCTCGAGAGAGTCAATTGGGAAAAATCACTCTCTCTACCAAGAGGTGTGAGAGTGGGTAAAATTGTGCAATAGTTATAGCATAAGCACAAATTATGCCAATCGAACCTTAGTAACATCTACCCGTAAATTAAACACCTAGGTGATGTCATGACCCTAGTGCCCTTCTCCCCATTAGATACAACTTTAGCAATTATCTCGTAGCATAATCTAGTTTCAATTAGTAGTTTGATAATAGTAGTTTATAATTGAAAAACACCAAAATGTATGGAAGTGACATTTGGAACAACACGCAACTCTATTCTAGACAGATACCCAACTCCAATTTCTAGCTCTTTGAGGAATTCGATCCCAACCCTCATATCGGGTAAAAGCTATTGCGACCCTCTCTTCCTAATTTGTAGTAGTGTAGAGTTGCCCGTGATCACTTTTTGGCACCGTTGCCGGGGAGCTAGCGATATTGGCTATCTGTTTAGTTTGTTTTGTGTTTTGTTCTTCTTTCCTTCTTGTTTACTAATTTTGTTTGTGTCGATTACTCAGGTACCAATGGTTCTCAATGCTAATGACCCTCTTGGCAATATGATTGCGAGGGGAAGAGGTAGATGATCTTGATCAAGATGAGGTTCCTATATTACCTCAAGCTCAATGTAGAGGCTGTCAGGCCAATGCAAATGACAACAACAATGTCCCAGACACTCCTCTGCCACCGCTAAGAGTGTCTCCAAGAGTCCTCCCAAATCAAAGGTATGCGAGTGCCATCGTTCCTCCCTGAATCCGGGTGGGAAACTTTCAAATCACAAATATAGTGTTGACCTTGCTCGAGCAAAGAGGGTATTTTACGGGTGCCTCCGATCAAAATGCTTACAAACATCTCAAGGTGTTCGTAGATACATGTTGGGGGAGCAAGCAAACGAATGTGTCCTAAGATGCTCTTAGGTTGAGACTTTTCCTGTTCTCACTTTGGGGGGAAAGCATTGGATTGGTTAGAGAGACTCCCCAATCATTCCATCACAACTTGGGATGAGTTGGCAGATAAATTTATTGCCAAATTCTTTTCACCCGGACATATGGCGGCACTTCGAGATGAGATATTTGCCTTCAAGTAAGAGCCAACAGAACCTTTGCATGAGATATGAGAGCAGTTTAGAACTATGGTGAAAGAGTGCCCTAATAACGACATGACCAAAGTGATGATTCAACAAACCTTTTATCGGGGCATCATCACCACTAATCAATGCATTGTGAACCATTTGGCCGGAGGCAACATTATGAAGCTTCCCTACAATGAAGCTTGTGATATTTTGGATGAAATGTCCGACACTTTTTCGGCATGGAAAAGTAGAGCGAATGTTCCCCAAGGTGACCCTACGGTCATCCATTTGCACAAGGAATTGCATGATCACGGTCAAGCTATTGCCAAGCTTACTACTACTATGAATCAATTGGCGAAGGAGCAATTTCAACAAGTCCAAAATCCTCTCCAAGTTAATGCCATGGAAGGAGTAAATATGATTAAGAGAAGGCAAAGAGGTCAACAATCTCAAGGGAATTGTGATCAATATGATGATGGTGGTGGTTATTCAAATGAGTGGTATGATGAACCAAATAGAGAGGTACAATATTTGAACAATTTTCGAGGTAATAGAGGCAACTCTTCAAACCAAAAATGGTGACCCCAAGGCAATTGGGGCAATCAACAATGTAGTGGTGGTAATTGGAACAATAACAACAAAGGCGATAATTGGGGGAACAACAATTCGGGCAACCAAGGGAATTGGAATGGGAATAACAACAACAATTGGAATAAAAACAATGGTCAAGGCGGGTGGAATGACAATGGAAATCAAGGCGACCGGGGGCAAGACTTTCAAAGGCCCCCGATGTACAAACAACCAAACAATCTGCCTCCGTTTCAATCTCAAGGGTCTAGTTCTTCGAACAAATGATGAATAAGAACCAAGATTCTGATGCTCAATTGGCTTCCCATAATACGTCCATCCGAAATTTGGAGGTGCAAATTGGCCAAATATCTCAATCGTTAAATACTCGCCCTAAGGGTGCTCTACCAAGTGATACAGTAGTGAACCCAAAGGGTGGGAACAATCATGTGATGGCAATTACAATAAGAAGCGGGAGAGGCAGTGATGTGTCAAAAGAAAAGCAAGTTGTGGATGATGATGTTGGATTCCAAGAAGATGTGAGTCCTTTGATAGTCAAATATGTGGTTGAGCACAATGAGAACAATGATATGAGGATTGATATTGATAAGGCCGAGGTGGAAACTCAAGATGCCATGAACTCGTCTAGGGAACACGTGATTGACATGCCCGAGCCGGTGGTGCCCAAAGCCAAGGCACCTTTGCCTTGTCCACCTCCGCCTTATCCTCAATGGTTATCCAAGCAAAAGAGTGACAACCAATTCCAAAAGTTCATTAAAATGATGAAGAGCTTTACAATCAATATGCCTTTGGTGGAGGCACTCGAGCAAATGCCAAGGTATGCAAAGTTTATGAAGGATTTGGTGATTAAGAAGAGGTCGATGGAGTGTGAAACAATTAAAATGACTCATCAAGTGAGTGCTATCTTACATTCTATGGCCCCAAAACTTGAAGACCTCAGAGCTTTTACTATCCCTTGTACTATCGGAAGTGCGGATTTTGCCAAAGCCCTTTGTGATTTGAGGGCTAGATAAATTTGATGCCTTATTCAGTCTTCAAGACCTTGGGAATTGGGAAACCTAGGCCAACCTCAATGAGACTTCAAATGGTGGATCGATCGATGAAGCGACCTTTGGGCATAATTGATGATGTGCTTGTCCGAGTGGACAAGTTTATATTGTCGGCTGACTTTGTCATTTTGGATTGTGAAGTAGACTTTGAAGTCCCAATTATTCTAGGAAGACTTTTCCTTGCAACGGGGAAGGCATTAGTTGATGTTGAAGCAGGTGAGCTAACTTTCCGAGTGGGAGATAAAAAGGTCATCTTCCACGTTTGCAAATCCATGAAGCAACCCAATAGCATCGAGGTGTGCTCATTTATGGACATTGTCACAACTGTGATAGCGGATGACACAAGTTCTATGATTAATATGGAGGATCCCTTTGAGGCCGTGCTTCTAAATCTTGATGTTGATGAAGATGCTAGTAGAGTGGAGTGTGTAAATGTTTTGCATGGTATGGGCTCATATTCTTATGATCCTAGGAAATTGTCCTTGGATCTTGAAAATTGGAAAACTCCACCAACTAAGCCATCTATTGAGGAGCCACCGATGTTGGAGCTGAAACCACTTCCCCCACACCTCAGGTATGAGTTTTTGGGCTCAATTTCTACTTTACCAGTTATTATTTCTTCTTGCCTCACTAACTTGCAGGTAGACGCTATTTTGGCGGTTCTCAAGAGGAGGAAGAAAGCAATTGGGTGGACATTGGCCGACATTCAGGGAATAAGACCCGCATTCTACATGCATAAAATCATTTTGGAGGAGGATTCAAGGCCCTCCTTAGAATACCAAAGGAGGCTCAATGAGGCTATGCAAGAGGTGGTGAAGAAAGAAGTGATCAAATGGCTAGATGCGGGTGTGGTGTATCCAATCTCCGATAGCTCATGGACCTTTTAGGTATAATGTGTGCCGAAGAAATATGGGAAAACTGTGGTGACAAATGACAACAATGAGCTTATTCCCACTTGAACCATTACCGGGGGAAGGGTTTGCATGGACTACCGGAAGCTAAACAAGGTGACCCGAAAGGACCATTTCCCATTGCAATTCCTCGACCAAATGCTAGATCGTCTTGCGGGGAGTGCTTTTTATTGCTTTCTAGATGGTTACTCGGGGTACAATCAAATCCCAATAGCCCCGGAGGACCAAGAGAGGACCACATTTACCTGTCTATATGGCACATTCGCTTTCTCTCGAATGCCGTCCGGATTGTGTAATGCCCCGGCGACCTTCCAACGATGCATGATAGATATTTTCACCGACATGGTGGAAGATATCTTAGAGGTTTTGATGGATGATTTCAGTGTGATTGGGGATTCCTTTGATGAGAGTTTGAAAAACTTGGATAGAGTGTTGGCCCGGTATAAAGACACCAACCTTGTACTCAATTGGGAAAAATGTCATTTTATGGTTGAAGAGGGTATAGTACTGGGTCAAAAAATTTCAAAGCACGAAATTGAGGTTGATAAAGCAAAGATAGATGTGATTTCAAGGCTTCCTCCCCCTACTTCTGTCAAAGGGGTGAGGAATTTTCTTGGGCACTCGGGGTTCTACCGGAGGTTTATTAAAGATTTTTTTGAAGGTAGTTAACCCCTTGTACAAGTTACTAGAGAAGGATGCTAAGTTTGTCTTTGATGAAAAGTGCATGGAGGCCTTTGAACTTCTCAAGAAAAAGTTGACCACCGCCCCTATCATTACCGCACCTACTTGGAGCTTGACCTTTGAGCTTATGTGTGATGCTAGCGATGTTACAGTTGGGGCAGTGTTGGGTCAACGTGTGAACAAGATATTTCATCCAGTGTACTACGCAAGCAAGACTATGAATGAGGCTCAAAGGAACTATACGGTCACCTAGAAAGAGTTGTTGGAGATAGTGTTTGCTATGGAGAAGTTTCGACCATATCTTATGGGGGCTAAGGTCATTGTGCACACCGACCATGCCGCCCTTAGGTATTTGATGACAAAGAAGGACTCAAAGGCAAGGTTGATGAGATGGTTTCCACTTCTCCAAGAATTTGATCTAGAATTGTGGACCGAAATGGTAGTGAAAATCAAGTGGCGGACCACTTGTCCTGTTTAGAGGAAGAGGGGAGGCCTTGTGATGGCCTAGAAATCAATGACTCATTTCCCGATGAACAACTCCTCGCGGTGTCAATGAATGAAATGCCATGGTTTGCCGATGTTGCTAATTACCTCGTGATCGGAATAATCCCATGTGAGCTCTCTTCTAACCAAAGGAAGAAGCTCAAGCGGGATAGTTTGGATTTCTATTGGGATGAGCCATACTTGTTTAAGATTTGCACGGATGGTGTGATTTGAAGGTGTGTCCCGGAGGAAGAACAATTGAGTATTTTGGAGGCTTGTCATTCATCCCCCTATGCTGGCCATCATGGAGGGGTGAGAATGGCTTCAAAAGTTTTGAGTTGTGGTTTTTATTGGCCAACCTTGTTCAAAGATGCAAGTGATTTGGTAAAGATTTGTGATCAATGTCAACGAGCGGGCGGGATTTCCAAGAAAGATGAGATGCCTCTAAACACAATTCTTGAAGTTGATATCTTTGATGTTTGGGGTATCGATTTTATGGGCCCTTTTGTTAGCTCGTGTGGGAACACTTACATTCTTGTAGCGGTTGATTATTTGTCAAAATAGGTTGAGGCCGTGGCCTTGCCCAATAATGAAGCTAGGAATGTGGTGGCATTCTTAAAGAAAAGCATTTTCACAAGGTTTGGCACACCTAGGGAAATCATTAGTGATGGGGGATCGCACTTTTGTAATAAGGATTTTGATTCGTTGCTTGCTAAATATGGAGTTAATCACAAAGTATCCACCCCCTATCATCCTCAAGCTAGTGGTCAAGTGGAAGTCTCCAACAGAGAAATAAAGAGTATCTTGTCGAAGACGGTCAATGCTAATAGAACCGATTGGTCGAAAAAGTTGGATGATGCTCTATGGGCTTTTATAGGCAAAAATGAGGGGAATCTTCAAGATTTCATTTACCCCCTTTTCCCCGTCTTTTATTTCAGTTTTTTATTAATTAGACCTTCATTTTTTGACTTGTTTCTAAAGTTACTGCCCTAAGTCCTGAAATTTCAATTGGCACCCCATCTAGAACATTCTAGGGGTTTCCAATTTGGTTATTTGCAGGATTCCCTACCTATTGAATTACCCTAATTACCCTTATTTGAATTCTAAAATTACTACTCATATATCAACTAACCCAGCCCCTTGGTCTCAATTTACCATGGTTAGGATTAACAGCTATAACCAAACAGACTAAACTAATGAAAACTAACTAATAACAACAATGGAATTACTGATTAACACAAACACTAATAACAAAAACTAAAATCAGATATTGGATCGACAAGATTGACTAAAGAAAAACAAATTTAAAGAAATTAAAGCCTATGCTACTGAATTGAAACCTATATCAAACATGTTCAAACAAAGATTAAACTAATATCAAAAATCACCAAAACAGGGTTAATCGAAACCAAATTAACTGGAAAAAAAATCAAAACAGTCTACAAAGAAAATTGAGAATCCATGCAAACAAAATAAATAGAAATGAACCATATGATTATCACAGGATCAGAAACATACAAAAATTAGAAAAATAACTAAACAAAGAAAACTTACTAATATTTGGTTAAAACTAACACTAAGAACAGGATTAAAAAAAATAGAAAAGGAAAAATGAAAGAAATACCTCTGTTAAAATAAAAATGGAATTCCGGTCCATCTTCTGCCGCATCCGGACTGAAACTGTCCTTAATCGTGTGTTTTCATGAGAAACACAAGATTAAGGACTATTACAGTCCAAAATCGAACGAACCACGTAGTTTTGAAAACTTAGGTTTTTGGGTCAATTTCTGATCTGAAATTCGAGAAGCTCTGGTAATATTCGAAGGTTATTTCATGGATACGTAAAGAGGGAGATGAGGGGGCTATATGGTGCAAATTTGGGGCCGTTTGGTGGTGGCGCCGCCGCGGGCAGCGAAGGCGGCGTCCACAAATTTGAATATTCAAAGAGCTGGGCTGATATTCGAGGGATGATGTTTGGGGCGTTGGAAAGAGGAGAGGGAGAGGGTTCAGGGGTGCAAATTTGGGCGCCATTGGAGCTTCGCCGCTGGCGGAGGGCGGAGGGCAGAGGGCGATAGTGATATTAGGGCTAATCTGAGACGATAGTGGGGGGGGGGAGGTGAGGAAATCCGACACTTATATATTTATGGGAAGGGACTTCTCGACCGTCAGATAGATTAACATCGACGGTTGAGATTGAAACTTATGCAAACAACGTCGTTTTATTACAAGGGGCTGGACCGGGTAATTTGGGTTTGGGCTAGATCGGGCAACAGGCTACAAAAGTGGTCTTGGGCCAATTTGAACGGGTTTGGCCCAAAAAACTGGGTACTCTATGAAGATCCAAGATTTTTCTTTTAATTTCCTTTTTTTTATTTTATATTTTATATTTATTTATTAATTTTTCTGATTTTGTTAAAAGCGAAATTACAAATAAAAACCCAAATTGACTCTAAAATTATACTATTCAATTTCCAAATTAACTAATTCCTAATCTAAGAGAGAACTAAGACAAATTAAAAGAAAAAAATGCAAAAGAACCATTTTGTTATTTTTTATTTTTTGCAATATTAATTCACTAACAAAAATGTTAAAATTGGATCCTAGATGCTATTTTGTATTTTTGAATTATATCAAATAAAATGCGCGCACAAAAATACAAACAAAACACAAAATGCAATTATTTTCCTAAAATTCAAATAATTAAGGAAAAAATCCTAATTCTAATGAATTTTATAGGAATATTTGAGTGAGGCAAAAATCACGTGCTCACAGCTGCCCCTCTTTGCTCGGAGACACGAAGGTTTTTCGGGCAAAGATAAATGAGCAACTATGAGAGATTTTTTCCTGCTCGACATTCCGTGAGAAGCATTTTGAAAACCGTCTGACCGAACCCTGCTTCAAAGGTTGCCTACATATCCTTGGCTATAAAGGAATCAGGTCAGTGTAGTTCTGGAAGGTTTGGAAGCTAGGACTACCAAGAGCTGTGATTTCACTGCTGTTTCTGCTGCTACTTCTTGCTGACCTTCATATTACACCAAACGAAAATCAAAGCTAAGCTAGCTACGCCTATCAACTATGAGTTACAAGATTCCTATCTATAATTCTCTTGAAACTTGATCTTGAGTCTTAGCTAATTTTGCTGTGGACCCCTGATCTGAATCTTGATGCTCACAAGTTGTAGTTGTTGTTTCTTTCTGCAGCATTGGGTCAAAATGGGATCAGCGGAGCTTGTGACTTCAATCAAATTTTAGGCAATCCGCGCCCTTGTTCGTTTCAACATTTGAGTTTATTTCTTTTTGTTCTTTTTCTTTTCTTTATTCTAGATTGAGACTCATTCCATCGGTCATCTCGAACCCTATGTCTCGAGGTCAAACCTGCTTAAGATGCCAAAATAAACAAACGAACAAAAGTTTTCTACCCCAATTTGTACTAAGAAAATTTCGTGAGTTAGTTGTGATACATATCTAAGCGATCAAATCAGGATTGTGTATCCTTGGGAATGAAGCCAGGTTATGCTGGGAAATGACCGGGTTATGTCGGAAAAGAAAAGGGTCCTCGGGTTATGCGGGGACGGAAAGAAAAACGCTCCTTGGGTTATGCCAGGGAGATCCACGGGTTATTTCAGGATTTGGAAAGAAAAAAGCTCCTTCGGTTATGCCAGGGAGATCCACGGGTTATGCCGGGATTGGAAAGAAAAAAGCTCCTTGGGTTATGCTAGGGAGATCCACGGGTTATGCCAGGATGGAAAGAAAAAAGCTCCTTGGGTTATGCCAGGGAGATCCACGGGTTATGCCGGGATTGAAATAAAAGGCTCCTTGGGTTATGCCAGGGAGATCCACGGGTTATGCCGGGATTGAAAGAAAAAAGCTCCTTGGGTTATGCCAGGGAGTTCCACGGGTTATGCCGGGATTGAAAGAAAAAAAGCTCCTTGAGTTATGCCAGGGAGATCCACGGGTTATGCCGGGATGGAAAGAAAAAAGCTCCTTGGGTTATGCCAAGGAGATCCACGGGTTATGCCGGGATGGAAAGTAAAAAGCTCCTTCGGTTATGCCAGGGAGATCCACGGGTTATGCCGGGATGGAAAGAAAAAAGCTCTTTGGGTTATGCCAGGGAGATCCACGGGTTATGCCGGGATGGAAAGAAAAATGCTCCTTGGGTTATGCCAGGGAGATCCACGGGTTATGCCGGGATGGAAAGAAAAAAGCTCCTTGGGTTATGCCAGGGAGATCCACGGGTTATGCCGGGATGGAAAGAAAAAAGCTCCTTGGGTTATGCCAGGGAGATCCACAGGTTATGCCGAGATATCTAGGGAGTGGGGCCCTATGCTACCATGATTTTTTCGTTTGGGATTTTCACTTTCACTTCTCTTCTTCTTTGTTTTTTACTTTTATTCTTATTTTCTTCCTTTTATTTTGCAAAACACATGAAAGAATTTGGGGGGGGGGGGGAACTTCCTTTTTTGGTCGGTGCCCTGCTGCAAAGCTGTTTCAGCGCTTGCGCATTTCCTGTCTCCTTTTTTATGGGTTGCACTTGCTTCTTGCATGGTTGCTTTGCATTACACCTGTTTTACCTTTCAACAAAGAACAATTTGTTAGTTTGAAACGGTGGCTGATTTCGTGGCCTTGATCATCTCAATTGCTTGATCCCGGCCCAATTTCCGTTGAGAACTTTGCTGCTTGTTGGTCTTGAGGGGGAATCTCTTTTCAAACTGACAAGACTTAAATTTTAGGACTTCATGATGACTCGCCCGTGTGGGCTCTGGCCTTTTACTTTATTCTGCTCTTAGGACCTTTGTCTTTGACTTTCTTTCCTTTCCCATGTCTTTGCTTTGAAAGCATTGACCACCATGGTCAATCAGGATTGGACTGACGCACCCGTTGAGGCTGGGTATTTTATTTAGCTCTTGCCAGGCGGAGCCTTATAAAACCAGTCCTGCCACCTTTTCTTTGTAATAGTCATGGAATCAGAGTTAAACCGAAAGGGATTCAAGGAAGAAGTATACAAAATGGCAAGCATATGAGTTTAAAGAGAATCGTCCCTTTTAGGGGAAGAGAAGGACTTATCTGGGGTGCATGCTCACTTCAAATGAATATGACATGCTCCTTGGACTGGACGCCCGACCCACACAAACTTTCCAGCTTCTCGTGAACCCCATTGATCCACATTTCAAAACCAGGGAACTTTGCCAGGACTCTTTTAGTTGTGAGATGTCTTCTTTTCGGCCGACAGCGCCCTTTGCGGGTTTTCACTAATTGACCTCTCTCATTTCTCTTCTCACCGTCGCCCGATAGTGCTCTTTATGAGTTTTCACCAAGCGGACTCTCTCATTTTCAATTTCTCTACTTACCGTCGCCTTATGATTCCCGAAGGTTTTCACCGATAAGACTCTCTCATTTTATTTCTCTTAATTTGAATTGCATACGATTCCAACAATGATGTTTTCCACTTTCCCGCCTTTGCCAACTGATCAGAAGGACTTGGACAAGGTCTTTGGGTAAGATAATATCAGACGAAAATGCAACTTTGGAACCATTTTAGCGGGCTCATGGCCGAACCATTATATCATCTGCCCCAGCTTCAATTTTTGGGGAATTGGGATCTTTGTTTTGGTGTGACTGAACCTCAGGGAGAGGTTGCCTACGTATCCTTTCGGAATCAAGTCAAACGTAGTTCAGGGAAATAATTTTTGTTTTTATTTTTGTTTTTGTTTTATTTATTATTATTTTTGGATAGTACTTTTCGGGTTCCAAAGAGGGTGATCACAGAAGCGTAACCGGCTCAAATGGGTTTGCAAAGGATTGATAGTGTTTGGTAGCGAGAAGAAAAAGCCTTCGTCATCTCAATTGCACAAAAATCAAAGCCACAAAAGGCCTATACATAGTACCTTTTTACGACACCTGCATGGATTGCTGCTTCAGGATCATTTCCTTCGATATCTCCCAAATACAATGCTCCTCTCGGCAATATTTTCCGAATGATGTATGGACCCTTCCAATTAGGAGCGAATTTTCCTTTTACTTCCTGGTGATGAGGGAGGATGCGTCTTAACACGAGTTGTCCCACTTCAAAATTCGTGGGATGCATTTTCTTATTATAGGCGCGGGCAATTCTTTGTTGGTACAACTGCACCGGATATGCCCTGAGTACAACACACTCTTTTGTTGTAATGTATGGACCTTTCCAACCCGCGAACCAATTTCCCTTCAATTGTTCCGATTCTTTGTTTTATTTCTCAAGGTTACCTTCTTTGCATTTTGACTCTTGATTCATGATTTCGAAATCTGATAGCGTTTTGGGATCTAGGAATGAAGTCCGCAAGCATGTCGTGTTATTTAAAGCTGCATTATTAAAATTGAAGAGAAGAAATGAAGGAGAAAAATAGCAAAATCAGAAAGAATAAGGAAAAACGAATGATGAAATATTGATTTCATTTCTTGGAATTTTGAAGATAACAGGGTTCAAATTCGGGAATTTAAAGACAAGAAACTACAGGAAACATCCGAGTTACACCCTGGAATAACTCGGGATGCAGAAAAAGTGGCAGGGCTAGTTTACCGGGACTCCCGCCTGATCGGGAATGGCGTAGCCTTCCAATTTTAAAGCTTGGTGCTTGGTCCCATATATAACACCTCAGCGGTGCTAGTGCCCTCTCCTGGCTGAACCGTGTGGGTTTCGTAGAGTACTTTTCTCATTGCCCTACATATCTCTTCAATTGCTCCGGCAGTGAAAACCTCATCGTCTTCCTTTTCACTGTACTTAGGTTTGACAAAAGTATCATAGAGATGTGGCAACGGTTGTGGTAAGACCCATCCTTCCTTTTTTCTCTCATCTGCCCATTTTTCATCATCTGGGGTAGAGTGGAAGCCTATCCCGAAGAACTTTTCTACCGTGGGTAGGGTTACTGGCTCCGATATTCCTTGTAGAGCTTTTCCCAATCCTTTTCCTGGTTTGAAACCATGTCTAATCATCTTTTTAGCCACCATGATTGAAGCATTAGACAGGAAAGGCTGCAGACAAGGATTTCCCTCCTCGTACTGATCCGCCACTACAATTTTGAAGGCTTGGTAAACAATATGTTCGCTTCCTTCCCTTGCCTCCAAACATGGGATAGATGGGTCCCGATAAATAGACTGCTCGTCTTCTTCGTGGACCACAATTTCCTGATCTTTGTACTCGAATTTCACCATTTGGTGGAGGGTGGAGGGTACAGCTTCCGCAATGGACCCAGGGCATTCCCAGAAGAAAATTGTGTGATATATCCATGTCCAACACCTGGAAGGTTACCTCGAAATCCACCGGGCCTATAGTTAATATAAGATCAATTTCACCGATGGTATCCCTATTAATGCCATCAAAAGCTCTCACACAAATGTTATTGAGACGAATCCTTCCGGTCCCAATTTCCATTTTTTGCAGTGTGGAGAGTGGGCACATATCAACACCCGAGCCTCCATATGCCATAACTCGCTTGACATAGTAAACTTCACACTTGATAGTCAGATGTAAAGCTTTGTTATGGGCCGCTACCTCTGGAGGCAAGTCATTTTTACTAAAGGAGAGTTGATTGACGGCGAAGAATATTTCTGCCATTCTTTCGAGCTGTTCGCCTGCAGTTTCGATTGGCACATACGCCTCATTCAGAGTTTTCATTAATATCTTCTGATGTTCGGAGGATTTTGCCACCAATGATAGAAACGATATTTGTTCAGGATATTTTCTCAATTGATCCACCGCCTCATATTCAGGCATCTTCATTTTCTGGAAGAAGGCCTCTGCTTCCTCAGTACTCACATGCTTCTTGGATGGGAAGCGCTTTCGTATGGCATTATTTATCTCCTATACATTTGAATATTTCTCAACATAGGTCTTTCTTGGAAGTTCTCCCGAGATTTCTTTACCCTTGTATGTAACCACTGTCTGCTGATAGTTCCATGGCACCGCAGAAGGGTCTTTCATTGGCTTCTGTGGTACGTGTCCAATAACCACTGGCTCATTCAGCCGAAGCGGTTTAATTGTCCCCCGTACCACATAAGCTCCTTTTGGTACATACATTTGCGTTCCTTTTTTTACTTCAAACTTCTTCGGTGCGCTGACAACCAGTGGTTTTTTTTGGCGACCTCGCGGAACGTAGAGAATTCACTTTTTAGGAGGCACCGTCTCTGATTTTGTTTCAATCTTCTTCTCAGGTTCAGTCTTGACAATTTTATTCTTCTTTTCCCCTTTTTCTTGCTTTGGGGCTGCCTTGGGATTCCTTTCTACATCGGCGATAGCAATTATGGCTTTTAAGGCAGGATCAAACTCCTTGTCTTCACAAATCATCCTGACTACCGGCCTGTTATTGTGAGCGGGCAATGGGTTATTGGTCACATTAAGGACTTCCTCGTCCCTCAGCACTATCTTCCCCTGTTCTATCAAATCTTCCACGTCTTTCTTCAACGTCCAATAGTTGTCTATACTATTCCCCTCAGCCCCTGAGTGATAAGCACATCGGACGCCCCGCTGATAGGACGGTGATTCCAGATTTTGCCTGTTTTGGGGTATAGGCTGTAGCAGATTTATCTGAACAAGCTTCGGGAACAGACTGGAGTAGGGTTCACCAATTGGTGTAAAGTTTGGTCTTCTGGGTGGTTCCCGAGGACGGAAGTTATTCTGCAGGGGTCGGGGATTATAGTGGTTCTGGTGAGGAGGCTGGTTTCTTTGGGATGGAGGTTTATTTCTATTGGCCTGTGGTTGCAGTCTGGCAAAGGGTTGAGCATTCATGACCGCATAAGGTGGAGGAACATAAGCCATATCAGGATGAGGATAATAGTGTTGAGGGGTTCTTTCAGAGAACACCGGTCTAGGAGCCCAATATCTTCTTCCTCCTGATGCTGCCATAACTATTTCTTCTTTCTTTTTACCTTTGGCCATTCCTCAAGACCCGCCTTGGATAGCTTGGGAGGTTGCTCTGATGACTGACTGACTCAAAATCCTGCCCGTTTTCAAATCGTTCTCTACCATTTCACCAATTTTGATTGCCTCTGTAAAAGGCTTGCCTATGGTCGACATCATGTTTTGGAAGTAATCTGCTTCTTGAGCTTGGAGGAAGACATTGACCATTTCTACCTCATCCATGGGAGGTTTCACCCTCGATGCCTATTCATGCCATTTAATAGCATATTCTCTGAAGCTTTCTGAGGGTTTCTTCTTCAAATTTGCCAAAGAATTCCGATCTGGTGCGATGTCAATGTTATATTGAAACTGCCTTACAAAGTCTCTGGCAAGATCATCCCAAATGTGCCATCGTGAGACGTCTTGGTCCATGTACCATTCTAAGGCAAGAAAGATAGGGTTTTGGAAGGTGAAGACCGAAGGGTCGAAAGCATGCTTTGGTAGAGATGGTTGTGTTGTAGCAGAGCATGGTGGAGCAGTGAAAATGTTAGGAGCTGCTCCTGATGGGAACACCTGGGGGCGGACCTCAGAAGGTGTTCCTATGAAATAAGCGGTCATATTAGGCTGTCCCAACGAAGTATTTGGGTGGCTAATGGGGATGTTGGAAACACCCCCTGATCTAGGAAATAGTTCAGGAAATCCAGGGATGGTGCTTGGGGGTTCTTTTCCATTGGTCCAGGCATCCCACATCTCCATGAGTCATAGACGTAGTATCCGTTTCTCTTTGGCTGTGATGGACTTAGATGATGGGGCCCCCGAGATGGGACTATCTTCAGATATAGGAATTGCGGGCAAAGTCATTTCTGTAGACATTTCCACACCGCCTCTCGATCTGGTAAAGTATTGATGCAATGCCAGCGTACCCCAACCAACCATCATTTCTAAAAGCTAAACTGGAATTTGACAGCAACAACGATTAGTTTGAAACAAATAACAGATAAGTAACCGCACATTGGGATGTGATGCACCTATACAGTTAAATAAGTATCGACATGTTTGCCACGGATGCATACGTCATCCCGGCTTTTTCTTTTGTTTTTCATGCTTTTCTTTCTCTTTTGTTTTTCTCTCATTTTTATTTTCCCTCCGTTTTTCATTTTCTACTTTTCCTTTTTCTTTTGCCATAGTTTTTTCTCGATTCCTTATTTTCTTCTTTTACATTCCTTTTCCTCTCTCGTTTTCCTTTTATTTCCTTCCCTCGTATTTCTTTTTCTTTCTTTTCTTTTTCTTAGGGTTACGGTCGAATCTTATGGAGATTGTCTACGTATCATGACCCCGCATGAATCATACTAAGCGTAGTTCTTGCAAATAAGGTAAATAGGGTAACTCTTTTTTTTTGGAATTTTTGAAAGAAATGCTTTAAGGGAGATATTTTGATTTTGATTTTTCTTTTTATTTTTGAAAGAAAGACTTCTAAAAATTTCTTTTCTTTTTATTGGAACTTTAGGAATTTTAGAAGTAAAAGAAATATTTTTGTTTGAATTTTCATTTATTGTTCTCTTTTTCTATCACGAAAGAAAAATATTTTTTTTTTATTTTGAAAGTTACCTCTTAATTTTTGAAAAAGGGACTTTTATGAAAATGTTTTGGATTTTTGAGCAAAAATATTTTCGGACTCAATTTTTCAAAATTTGTTTTTTTATTTATGAAAGAAAGACATCTAAGGAGTATTTTAATGATTTATTTTGACATAAAAGGAAAAGTGGCTATTTTTCAAAATTTTTATTTAAGCACACAGAGACTCGATTTTGCAGATACGACCTTTCAGCACTTCCAGTAGGGAGATTTTAAGGCTGTGCCTGCCAGCCGTTTAAAAATGACTCAGGGTGCCTGTTCTTGCAAAAACAGCTTTCTGGCGCCCTTTTGGAGACATTCGGCTTATTTTAACAAGAATGGCATCACCCGACTTATTTATGACGAAAATTAAAATTTTGACATTTTTTGGGCTATTTTTGCAAAAGTGTGACGACCCGGCCCGTCGTCACGTGAGTTACCGCCCCATTTCCCTCATTTTATGTTTCTGTATGCTTCATTATTGGTATTGAAGGTGATCGAGTCGAATTGGATTGGTTTTAGATGGAAATGAGACACTTAGTCTCTTTAAGGAAGGCTTGTTTTGGAAAAGTCAACCAGAAGTTGACTATTTAGTTAGAGGGCTCGGATATGATTTTCTGTAATTTTTTAGCTTTGGGGGATGATTTGTGACTTAGGAGTGCGATCGGAATTGGTTTTAGAGGTCCGGTATAGAATTAGGCTTGAATTGGCGAAGTTAGTATTTTGGCGAATTTCGGTTGATAGGTGAGATTTTGATCCGGAGGTCGGAATGGAATTCTGAGAGTTGCAGTAGTTCTGTTAGCTGATTTTGGATGTATGTGCAAAATTTCAAGTCATTCGTAGGTGTTTTGGTCCGGTTTTTGATCAAATGCGTAATTCGGAAATTTTGAAGAAATTTAGGCTTGAATCCGATGTGATTTAATGGTTTTAGCGTTGTTTGATGTGTTTTGAAGATTGTAACATGTTTGAATAATGTTTTAGGATGTGTTGGTGCTTTTAGTTGAGGTCCTGGGGGCCTCGGGGTGGTTTCGGGTGGTCAATCGAACCATTTTTGGACTTTAAAAGTAGTAGATTTTCAGCTGTTGGTGTTGCAGAGATTTGCCCTTCGCGTTCGCGTGGATGATGTCGCGAACGCGTAGAGGAAATGTGAGGGCTTGGAAATTTGGTCTTCACGTTCGCGTGGGAGAGGGCTGCGTTCGCGAAGTTCTGGAAGGCAAAGCATCGCGTTTGCGTGGTAGGTAACGCATTCGCATAGAAGGAAATTAGGGCCTTGTGAAATTGTTCAATGCGTTCGCATCATAGTGCGCATGTTCGCGTAGTTAGAGTTTCTGAAGCATCATGTTCGCGGCCTGGGCACCGCATTCACGTAGGTTTAATTCTTGGTCAATATTTTCTGGTCATCGCGAACGCGGGGTGTTGACCGCGTTCGCGTAGGGTAAATGACACCTAGGCAGAAGGGTTTTTAAATCATATCAACCGCGAAGCTAGGTCATTTTTCCTCCATTGTTGAGCACCTTGGGATCTTTTTGGTATAATTGAAGAGGGTTTCGACGGGATTTGATTGGAGGTGAGTCCTATGGCCTAGAAATATCATTTTATTGAAGAATCAACCTGTAAATTCATGGAAATTTGGGTAAAATTGGAAGAACTAGGGCTTGACTTTTGAAATGAAAATTTGGGATTTGAGGGGGCATTTGAGCTCCGATTTTGATAAACTTGATATGTATGAACTCGTGGCGAGACGAGGAATCCGGTGATGCAAATTTCGTAATTTTTCCAGAAGTGGGCCTGGGGCTTGGGTTTTGTCAACTTCGTGATTTTTGATAATTTTCGAGTCTTTTCGATTGGGTTATGTTCCCTTAGCCTATTGTGATGTATTCCTTGTGGTTTTGACAAGTTTCTACGCACGAGGAGGTTGATTTGCGAGGAAAGTGCATGCCGAGCTAGGATTTCGGCTGGCTTGAGGTGAGTAATGGTTATAAATGATGTTCTGAAGGTTCGAAACCCCGGATTTGCACTACGTGGTGCTATGTTGAGATGAGACACACGCTGTATGATGAGTGTGGGGTTTATTACTGTTGGGGATTTGGAATCGGTCCATCCCGATTGATGACACTACTGTATTTTTGACTGAGACTTAATTAATATAAGTATATTTTGGGCTAGTTGCCATGTTTGGGGCCTTGTGCCGATCCGTAGAACCCTTAGGGGGTATGTTGTGCTAGTTGACCTCCCTTGTTGAAATCATACTCTAGTCATGTTCTTAACTGATAAACATAATATGAACCGGCTTTAGAAATTGGCAATCCAAATGAGAAATACCTGGGGTTGGAAACCCTGTCTTAGCTGAGTGAGCCCGAGTGGTCAAGTCTTATTGCCTGAGAGGGTTCAAGGACCCCATAGTGAGGGTATTTGATATATATATCGGATCGGGCTGCATGCCGCAAGAGTATATACATATACATGTATGGATCGGACTGCATGCCATAGTAGTATATTATATGGATCGGACTGCACGCCGCAGTATTGTAGCGCTTGGGCTGTAGGAGCCCCTCCGGAGTCTGCACACCCCCAGTGAGCGCAGTCGACTATTATTATTGGATCGGGCTGCACGCTGCAGCAGTATATATATATATATATATATATATATATATATATATATATATATATATATATATATATATATATATATATATATATATATATATATATATATATATATATATATATATATATATATATATATATATATATATATATATATATATATATATATATATATATATATATATATATATATATATATATATATATATATATATATATATATATATATATATATATATATATATATATATATATATATATATATATATATATATATATATATATATATATATATATATATATATATATATATATATATATATATATATATATATATATATATATATATATATATATATATATATATATATATATATATATATATATATATATATATATATATATATATATATATATATATATATATATATATATATATATATATATATATATATATATATATATATATATATATATATATATATATATATATATATATATATATATATATATATATATATATATATATATATATATATATATATATTGGGCTGCACGCCGCAGCAGTATACGGTACGGATCAGGCTGCACGCCGCAACAATGTAAGTAAATTATCGGACTTTGAGAGGAGTAAGTGAGTAGTGTACTGGTTTGAGGGATATTCACCTGTTTTTCCTCACTTAGCTGTTGTTTACTGAATTTACTATTTGATATAGAACTGTGTAGTGTTTTTACGAGTTTTCTTATCTTCATCGTTATTTATTTCTATTACTCACTGAGTCGGAGTACTCACTTTACTCCTTGCACATTGTGTGCAGATACAGGTGTCCAGGAGGCTCAGTAGAGCGTTTTGCTATTGCTCAGATTTGATACCGGAGTTATCGAGGTAGCTGCATGGCATCCGCAGGACCCGATTCCTCCCCTTATCTCCTTTGTTTCCGCATTTTAGACTTTTATATGTATAGGCTGCTACTCGATTGTATGTAGAGGCTCTAGGCTCATGACACTAGATCTTTTGGGAGTTTTTTTGGCATTGTTATAGTTTTCCGCACTGCTTTTATTTACTTTGACAGACTAAAATCATGTTTTACTGATGACTTAACTCTATTAATTGGTAATGAGTTTTGTACTTGGGTTGAGAGTGTTGAAATGGTCGGGCTTGCCTAGCATTGTGTTGGGCACCATCATGATCAGGATTAGGGTCATGACAAGTTGGTATCAGAGCCTAGGTTACTAGGTCTCGCGAGTTATGAGCCGGTTTAGTAGAGTCTCGCGGATCGATACGGAGACGTCTGTACTTATCCTCGGGAGGCTGCAGAACCTTTAGGAAAAATTTCCACATCCTTGAAATTCTTGTCATGCGAACTTGTTGGTCCGAATACTAAACATCTCTTTATTCTATTCTCTCACAGATGGTGAGGACACGAGCTACCGGACGTGGCGGACTACCACCAGTACCACCCACTGAGGCTACTAGAGGCTGTGGACACAGCCGTGGTCGTGGTAGAGGCAGAGTAGTAGGGGCAGCACCTGTGGATCTTTTAGTTGCCCTAGCTCAGGACCAGGCTCCAGCAGCACCAGTTCAGGCACCAGCTATGCCCATTGTGATACCGGGTCTCCAGGAGACATTGGCCCAGATACTGACAGTTTGTACGGGTCTGGCTCAGGTTGTCTCAGCCACCACAGTAGCAGCAGCTACCTCACAAGCCGGGGGAGGCAATTAGACCCCCGCTGCTCGCATGCCTGAGCAGGGATTACAGGGGTTACAGACTCCAGAGGCACCTCCAGATTAGCCAGTGGTACCAGCTCAGGAGTACAGGGTTCCAGTTATGCCCGAGGACGAGCAGCGTCGCCTTGAGAGGTTTGGTAGACTCCAACCTCCAACATTTAGCAGAGCTGAGGGCGAGGATGCCCAGGGTTTTCTTGATAGATATCAGCGGATGCTCCACACAGCGGGGATTCTTGAGACCAGCGGTGTATCTTTCACTACATTTCAGTTCACTGGAGTAGCCTTTACATGGTGGGAGGCATATGAGCGGCGTAGGCCGGTTGATGCAGCACCTTTGACATGGTAGCGGTTCTCCACTCTCTTCATGGAGAAGTATGTACCGCAGTCCTACAAGGAGGAGCTGCACAGACAGTTTGAGGGGCTAAAGCAGGGAGAGATGTCAGTACGTGAGATGTGATTTTTTGAGTTATCTCGACATGCAGCTTGGTTGGTCCCGAAGGACTGTGAGCGTATCCGGAGGTTTGTTGATGGTCTCCACTACCCTCTTCGTATTCTTATGACTAGAGAGCGAGTGATGGGTGCTACTTTCGAGGAGGTGGTAGATATAGCTCGGGATATTGAGTCAGTTCGCCGCCCTGGCCTCGAGGTTCTAGTAGTCATAGTGGCGCTCCTTCGAGGGGCCAGTTTCAGCAGGGCCAAGAACGTTCTTTCAGGCCTGCACAATCAGCTAGACCTGAGTATCGTGGTGAATCTTCTGGTCGGGGTTATCAGGGCTCTCAGCAGAGTCAACCATCTTTTTGTGCACTTCCAGCACAGAGTTCGTCTCATGCCCCATCTGTTCAGGGTTCATCCAGGCCGAGTGCATTAGTTAGCCACTCTGGCACGAGGGGTTCCCTTCAGTCCCAGTTCCCAGCACCCGGGAGTTGCTACGAGTGTGGTAAGTTCGGGCATATGCGGAGGGAGTGTCCTCGCCGTGCGGCCAGTTCATCTTAGCAGAGGGGTCAACCCTCATCTTCTGGCCTAGTATCTTCAGTACCCGCCCCGCCAGCTAGGGGTGAGGGACAGGCAGTCAGGGAGACCCCAGAGGGGGAGGCCGATCGAGCGGTGGTCAGGCCCTTTCAGGGCAGGTCAGATGCTATTGCCTCGAATGCTGTTATCACAGATATTATTTCAGTCTGCCACAGGGATGCCTCCGTTTTATTTGATCCCGGTTCCACTTATTCCTATGTGTCTTCTTATTTTGCTCATCATTTGGGTACGACCCGGAGGTGTCTTGCTTTATCTGTTCATGTATCTACCCCGATGGGTGATACTATTGTTGTAGACCATGTATATCGGTCGTGTTTAGTGACTAATGGGGGTCTGGAGACCCGAGTTGATTTGTTGCTGTTGAGCATGGTAGATTATGATGTTATTCTGGGCATGGATTGGTTATCTCCATGCCATGCTATTCTAGACTGTCACACTGAGACAGTCACATTGGCTATACCGGGTATTCCGAGGATCGAGTGGCGTGGTATGACTGACTATGGACCTAGCAGGGTGATTTCTTTCCTAAAGGCCCAGCGGATGGTTGGGAAAGGTTGTCTATCATATTTGGGTTTGTGAAGGATGTGGGAGCTGAGACTCCCAGTCTCGATTCTATTCCTGTTGCGAGAGAGTTCCTTGATGCGTTGCCTGCAGACCTGCCGGGCATGCCGCCGGATAGGGATATTAACTTTGGTATTGACCTGGTGCCGGGCACTCAGCCCATTTCTATTCCTCCCTATCGTATGGCACCAACAGAGTTGAAAGAGTTGAAAGAGCAGCTTCAGGAACTCCTAGATAAGGGGTTCATTCGTTCGAGTGTGTCACCGTGGGGTGCACCGGTCCTATTTGTGAAGAATAAAGATGGCATAATGAGAATGTGCATTGACTACAGGCAATTGAACAAAGTAACGGTGAAGAACAAGTATCCTTTACCCCGTATTGATGATTTGTTTGACCAGTTTTAGGGGGCGAGGGTGTTCTCCAAGATTGATCTCCGATCAGGGTATCACCAGCTGAAGATCAAGGATTCAGATATTATGAAGATGGCTTTTAGGACTAGGTAAGGGCACTATGAGTTTCTTGTTATGTCCTTTGGGCTGACCAATGCCCCAGCCACGTTCATGCACTTGATGAACAATGTATTTTGGCCATATCTGGATTCGTTCGTGATTGTTTTTATTGATGATATATTGGTGTACTCGTGTAGCCAGGAGGAGCACGCTCAGCATTTGCGAGTGGTATTACAGAGATTGAGGGAGGAGAAGCTTTATGCAAAGTTCTCCAAGTGTGAGTTTTGGCTTGGATCAGTGGCTTTCTTGGGACACGTGGTGTCCAACGAAGGTATTCAGGTTGACCTGAAGAAGATAGAGGCGGTGCAGAGTTGTCCTAGACTGACCTCAGCCATAGAGATTCATAGTTTCCTTGGGTTGGTAGGGTATTATTGCCGGTTTGTTCAGGGATTTTCCTCTATTGCATCGCCCTTGACCAAGTTGACTCAGAAGGGTGTTCCATTTGTGTGGTCGGATGAGTGCAAGGAGAGCTTTCAGAAGCTCAAGACAGCTTTGACCACGACTCCAGTATTGGTATTGCCATCAACTTCAGGTTCTTACACTGTGTATTATGATGCTTTGAGAGTTGGCATTAGATGTGTGTTGATGTAGGAGGGTAGAGTTATTGCATATGCTTCTCGTCAGTTGAAGCCCCATGAGAAGAACTACCATGGACATGATTTGGAGTTGGCTGCTATAGTTCATGCTTTGAAGATTTGGAGGCACTATTTGTATGGAGTATCCTGTGAGGTATTCACTGATCATTGCAGTCTTCAGCATCTACTCAAGCAAAAAGATCTTAATTTGAGGCAGCAGAGGTGGCTAGAGTTACTCAAGGACTATGATATTACCATTTTGTATCACCAGGGGAAGGCCAATGTGGTGGCCGATGCTTTGAGCCAGAAGGCGGTTAGTATGGGTAGCTTGGCATACATTCTGGTTGGGGAGCGGCCATTTGCAGTTGATGTTCAGGCTTTGGCCAATCGGATGGTAAGATTCGATATTACAGAGCCTCGTCGAGTGTTGGCTTGCGTTGTTTCTCGATCTTCCTTGTATGGCCGTATCAGAGAGCGACAGTATGATGATCCACATTTGCTTGTCCTTAAGGACAGGGTTCAACATGATGATGCCAGGGATGTGACTATTGATAGTGACAGCGTGTTGAGGATGCAAGGCTGGATTTGCGTGCCCAATGTGGATAGGCTCGGGATTTGATATTGGAGGAGGCCCATATCTCGCGGTATTATATCCATCCAGGTGTCGCAAAGATGTATCGGGATTTGAGACAGCACTACTAGTGGAGGAGGATGAAGAAGGATATAATGGGGTTTGTAGCTTGGTGTCTCAACTGTCAGCAGGTCAAGTACGAGCATCGGAGATCGGGAGGTGTACTTCAGCAGATAATTATTCCCAAGTGGAAGTGGGAGAGGATTACTATAGACTTTGTAAGTGGTCTCCCTCAGACTTTGAGAAAGTTCAATTTGATTTGGGTGATTGTGGATCGGCTGACGAAGTCCGTGCACTTCATTCCAGTATGTACTACTTATTCTTCGGAGCGGCTGGCAGTTATCTTTATCTGGGAGATTGTCCGATTGCATGGGGTTCCAGTGTCTATTATCTCAGATAGGGGTACTCAGTTCACTTCTCAATTCTGGAGGACATTTCAGCAGGAGTTGGGTACGCAGGTATAGTTGAGCACAACATTCCATCCTCAGACGGACGGGTAGTCTGAGCGCACTATTCAAATATTGGAGGACATGTTGAGAGCCTATGTTATTGACTTTGGGGGTTCATGGGATGAGTTTTTGCCGCTTGCGGAGTTTGCCTACAACAACTATCAGTCGAGCATTAAGATGGCTCTGTATGAGGTTTTGTATGGGAGGCGGTGTAGATACCCAGTTGGATGGTTCGAGCCTGGGGAGGCTAGATTGTTGGGGACAAAGATGGTTCAGGATGCCTTAGAGAAGGTGAAGCTGATTCAGGAGAGGCTTCGTACAACACAGTCATGTCAGAAGAGTTATGCGGACCGGAAGGTTCGGGATGTGTCCTATATGGTAGGTGAGAAGGTTTTGCAGAAGGTTTCGCCCATGAAGGGTGTTATGTGTTTTGGGAAGAAAGGGAAGCTGAGTCCGCGGTTCATTGGGCCTTTTGAGGTACTTAGGAGGATTGGGGATGTGGCTTATGAGCTCGCTTTGACACCCAGCTTGTCGAGTGTGCATCTGGTATTTCATGTATCTATGCTCTGGAAGTATGTTTAGGACCCGTCTCATGTATTGGACTTCAGCACGGTCCAGTTGGATGATGATCTGACATATGATGTAGCCAGTGGCTATTTTGGGTCGTCAGGTACGGAAGTTGAGATCAAAGGATATAGCTTTAGTGAAGGTGCAGTGGAGAGGTCGGCCTGTGGAAGAGGCTACTTGGGAGACTGAGCACGAGATGCGTAGCAGATATCCTCACTTGTTTGAGGCTCCAGGTATGTTTCTTGACCCGCTCGAGGACGAGCTTTGTTTTAGTTGGGGAGGATGTGATGACCCGGCCCGTCATCAAGTGAGTTACCGCCCCGTTTCCCTAATTTTATGTTTCTCTATGCTTCATTATCGGTATTGGAGGTAATCGAGTCGAATTGGATTGGTTTTAGATGGAAATGAGACACTTAGTCTCTTTAAGGAAGGCTTGTTTTGGAAAAGTCAACCAGAAGTTGACTATTTAGTTAGAGGGCTCGGATTTGATTTCCGGTGATTCGGTTAACTTAGGGGGATTATTTGTGACTTAGGAGTGCGATCGGAATTGGTTTTGGAGGTCCGGTGTAGAATTAGGCTTGAATTGGCAAAGTTTGTATTTTGGCGAATTGCAGTTGATAGGTGAGATTTTGATCCGGAGGTCGAAATGGAATTCCGAGAGTTGCAATAGTTTTGTTAGGTGATTTTGGATATGTGTGCAAAATTTCAGGTCATTCGGAGGTGTTTTGTTCAGGTTTTTGATCAAATGCGTAAATCGAATGTTTTGAAGAAACTTAGGCTTGAATCCGATGTGATTGAATGATTTTAGCGTTGTTTGATGTGTTTTGAAGATTGGAACATGTTTGAATAATGTTTTAGGATGTGCTGGTCCTTTTGATTGAGGTCCCGGGGGCCTCGGGGTGGTTTCGGGTGGTCAATCGGACCATTTTTGGACTTTAAAAGTAGCAAATTTTCAGCTGTTAGTGTTGCAGAGATTTGCCCTTCGCGTTCGCGTGGGTGATGTCGCGAACGCGTAGAGGAAATGTGAGGGCTTGGAAATTTGTTGTTCACGTTCGCGTGGTAGAGGGCCGCATTTGCGAAGTTCTGGAAGGCAAAGCATCGCATTCGTATGGTAGGTAACGCATTCGCATAGAAGGAAATCAGGGCCTTGTGAAATTGTTCAATGCGTTCGCGTCATAGTGAACGCGTTCAGGTAGTTAGAGCTTCTGAAGAATCGCGTTCGCGACCTGGTCACCGTGTTTGCGTAGGTTTAATTCTTGGTCAATATTTTTTGGTCATCGCGAACGCGGGGGTGTTGACCTCGTTCGCGTAAGGTAAATGGCAACTGGGCAGAAGGGTTTTTAAATCATATCATCCGCGAAGCTAGGTCCTTTTTCCTCCATTGTTGAGCACCTTGGGAGCTTTTTGGTATCAATTGAAGAGGGTTTCGATGGGAATTGATAGGAGGTGAGTCCTATGGCCCAGAAACATCATTTTATTGAAGAATCAACCTATAAATTCATGGAAATTTGGGTAAAATTGGAAGAACTGGGGCTTAACTTTTGAAATGAAAATTTGGGATTTGAGGGGGCATTTGAGCTCCGATTTTGGTAAACTTTATATGTATGAACTCGTGGCGAGACGAGGAGTCCGGTGATGCAAATTTCATAATTTTTCGAGAAGTGGGCCTGGGGCTTGGGTTTTGCCAAATTTGTGATTTTTGATAATTTTCGAGTCTTTTCGATTGGGTTATGTTCCCTTAGCCTATTGTGATGTATTCCTTGTGGTTTTGACCAGATTCTATGCACGAGGAGGTTGATTTGCGAGGAAAGCGCAAGGCGAGCTAGGATTTCGGCCGGGTTGAGGTGAGTAATGGTTATAAATGATGTTCTGAGGGTTCGAAATCCCAGATTTGCACTACGTGGTGCTATGTTGAGATGAGACACGCACTATATGATGAGCTTGGGGTTTATTACTGCTGCGGATTTGGACTCGGTCCATCCCGATTGATGACACTACTATATTTTTGACTGAGACTTAATTAATATAAGTATATTTTGGGCTAGTTGCCATGTTTGTGGCCTTGTGCCGATCCGTAGAACCCTTAGGGGTATGTTGTGCTAGTTGACCTCCCTTGTTGAAATCATACTCTCAGTCATGTTCTTGACTGATAAACATAATATGAACCGGCTTTAGAAATTGGCAATCCAAATGAGAAATACCTGGGGTTGGAAACCCTGTCTTAGCTGAGTGAGCCCGAGTGGCCAAGTCTTATTGCCTGAGAGGGGTCAAGGACCCCATAGTGAGGGTATTTGATATATATATACCGGATCGGGCTGCATGCTACAACAGTATACACATATACATGTATGGATCGGACTGCACGCCGCAGTAGTCTATTATATGGATCGGACTGCACGCTGCAGTGATATATGATATATATATATATATATATGATATATATATATATATATATATATATATATATATTATATGGATCAGACTGTACGCAGCAGTATTATAGCGCTTGGGCAGTAGGAGCCCCTCCGGAGTTTGCACACCCCAGTGAGCGCAGTCGACTATTATTATTGGATCGGGCTGCACGCTGCAGCAGTGTGTGTGTGTGTGTGTGTGTGTGTGTGTGTGTATATATGGGTTGGGCTGCACGCCGCAGTAGTATACGGTACAGATCGGTCTGCACGCCGCAACAGTGTAAGTAAAATTACCGGACTTTGAGAGGAGTAAGTGAGTAGTGTACTGGTTTGATGGATATTCACCTGTTTTTCCTCACTTAGCTGCTGTTTACTGCATTTACTATTTGATATAGAACTGTGTAGTGTTTTTACGAGTTTTCTTATCTTCAGTCGTTATTTATTTCTATTACTCACTGAGTTGGAGTACTCACTTTACTCCCTGCACCTTGTGTGCAGATACAGGTATCCAGGAGGCTCGGTAGAGCATTTTGCTGTTGCTCAGATTTGACACCGGAGTTATCAAGGTAGCTGCATGGCGTCCGCAGGACCCGATTCCTCCCCTTATCCCCTTTGTTTCTGCATTTTAGACTTTTATATGTATAGACTGCTACTCGGTTGTATGTAGAGGCTCTAGACTCGTGACACCAGATCTTTTGGGAGTTATTTTGGCATTGTTATGGTTTTCCGCACTGCTTTTATCTACTTTGACAGACTAAAATCATGTTTTACTGATGACTTAACTCTACTAATTGGTAATAAGTTTCGTACTTGGGTTGAGAGTGTTGAAATGGTCGGGCTTGCCTAGCATTATGTTGGGCGCCATCACGAGCGAGATTGTGGTCGTGACAAAAAGGGAGGTTGGACCCGACGAGGGTTGCCTATCACATCTGGTGAGAATCAAACCAGCGTAGTTCGGGCATATTTACCAAAATCAAAATGTATATTTTTGAACAATAATTTTTTCATTTTTTCAAATATTTTTCTTTTTCCAATTCGACGGCATTTAGGTAATATTTGGACATTGGTTTTTCAAAACAATTAGTTATCCTCACTTAGTCCTAACACTGCTATTTTCTCAAATTTCTCTCAATATATACAAGCCGGTCAACATGAAAAGCCGAGCAAATAAATGCGCAAGTAGCACGTAAGATGCATCAGGATGGTCTTTTTCGTTTCAGGTCACCTGTCTTAGACGGACCCAACCCTTGTGTTGATTCCCCTAAGTCAAATGCACATGATGCAAACAAACGTTCTACTAGGGATCCAGCATAAAGTTTTGTTCTTCTAGGTTTAAACCCTAGGTTTATTGGTCTAGACCTGGCTTACCCCAGCGGACAACTCGAGCCGAGGGGGAGGCAGCGTACCGGGGATACAGAAGCTCTACCGGCTTAGCAACTTATCCAAACCTTGTTCTAAATGGGAAAAGACTTTAAATAGAAGAGAAGCTACACGAAATGCACCCTTCTCTATGATGTAGAAGACTCAGAGAGAGGAAGGGATTCGTAGCAGTTTATATATATAGTTCACAAAATATCAAGCGGTAAAGCATTTAGCACATATAGCATGGAACATGTAGGAAAATTAGACAAAGCCAAATATAACAGTCAATCTAAGCTCGAATTTTTGAACCCTGAATCGAAATTCTGGGTTTGTATCCCCAGTGGAGTCGCCAGAGCTGTCACACCTCCTTTTTTACACGCCACCCCAGAGGATAGTGTATAAGAGAGTTTTTCTATTTAAAGTGACATTATTCGAAATGGGATTATTTATTTGATTTTTAGAGTCTCCACTTGGGATAGTTTTGGCTTTTGGTGTCCCAAGTCACCGGTTTATCTTGAATCTCAAATCGAGGAAAATTTTGACTTCCCGAATGGAGTCTGCGAAATAGAAATTCTGACTAAGGAATTCTGTTGACACGAGGGAAGGTGTTAGGCACCCCCAGATCCCGTGGTTCTAGCACGGTTGCTTAAACTATCATAATTGGCTTAATATTTAATTTTAAAACATGTTCATCCTATACTGCAATTTAAAATTATTTATCGCTTTTAATTAAATTTTTTAAGAAATTGAACGTCGTTTAAAATATATTTTCGGATCACGTCACATGAAATGCACCCGGATCTTCGACACATTTTATTCAATGTTTTGAGATTTGGATTTGGGTTGCATGAAATGCACACCTGTATTTAGGAAGATAAAATTATTAAAAAATACGCCTAAAGCGACTAACATGTTATTATCTTTGAGGGAGGCTGTGAAATTCTCTAAACGGCACATCCCGAATTCTAAGTATTTTAATATAAGCATTTAAAGGGGGCCGCGCGATTTATGAGTTTCATTTGGCGTAGCGCACCTCGTTTTATTTTATAAAGTCCATCCTTGAGCAAACTATTATTTTCTATTGAATTTGTCTCTAAAAGGCCTAATTAATTAGTTAATGGATCCGGGCCTTCTAACTCAAGTTCACACTTAAACAAAAGGAAAATCCCCTTAGTTCAAATGTGCTACCTAGCTCAAGAAGCCCAAATCAATATTACGAAATTATTTCAAAAATCAGTGTGAATCCAAGCCCTTAGCATTTTTTGGGGCTTCAAGCTTAGTCCAGGATGAAGCCAACCTCAGTTAGCCTCATGTTGGGCCCTGTACAGATAATTCCAGGCCCAAACTTAATAGCTGGACTCGACAATTTACATATGCCTGCCAGTCTCAAACCCAAACGTATTTATCTGAATATTTGCAATCTCTATATTAAAATACTGTTATTTTCTTTTTAAACCTTTACACGTTGAGTTTCAGACCTCATTACACTGAATCATCTTAATAAAATCATATCAAACATCTCAAGATCTAAACAAGGCAGAATTGATTTTTAACTTTTTAAACTCAGTTTCCTTTATCTATTTACCTACTGTTAAATTTCTGAGTGTTAACAATAGCTCAAATCACCAAAGGCCCAAACCTAGAAACATTTGCCTGAACTTAGCAATTTAATTATGCATGTAAATGTCAAATATGTCTACTAAAAAAAAGTTTAATTGTATATTCCGATGGAGGTTTAACTCCGATGACCTTCAAATCTTAACTAACACTATTATCTAGTACTCTAAGTAACAAGCTGACTATAGCTATCAAAACAAACATTAATCCAATGAAACGAGTAAATGAAAATGCATTAGTCCATAGTCCATTGTTTATGTTAATACAAGCCAAAATAAACTAATACTAGATCAATACACATCAACTAGCATCTATTTAGCTACAAATATAAGATAATCCAAACAAGCACAGATCTGGAGGCAAATGTGTGAGTACTTTTCATTTCATTTCTGGCTCAATGCTACATCAAGGCAAATTCGAAGTGTGTACCTAGAATTGTAATGAAATAGCAGAGAAGAAAAGAGTCAGCAGCAGTAAACAGTGGAAAACCAATAGCAACAGGTTCAATTTCAATCCAAAACCATGTCAAAACACCCTGGAACGATTTGTAGAAGGACAAATAGCAGTAAATCACCAAATGTAGATCAGATGAAGCCAAACAAACTCAAAATTGACCCAAAAATCCTTCTGAATTTGAATTCACGGAAGCTGAAGATGTTCAAACCATTTTGACCTCCTATGAATTGAGAGCTTGACCTAAGGGGATCCTCAATGAAACAGTGTTTTTTGAAGTTTTTTTATTGCTTTCGCTTTTTGTTTTTGGTTTTTTTTTTTTGTGAAGAAACTAAGATCTAAGATGAAAATTTTTGAACTCTAGGAGTTCAGATTTTAGTATTTGAATTTAAAATTCAAATTTCAGATGCTAGAACTTGTAGAAAATTTTTTGGGGGGGAATTTTAGAGGCTGAAACTTTTTTTTGGGAATTTTCAGGGGGCTCAAAACTTGTTTAAGAAGGTAGGGGGACTGTCTTTTATAGGCAAAAATGAGGGGAAGCTTCAAGATTTCATTTACCCCTTTTTCCCCCTCTTTTATTTCAGTTTTTTACTAATTAGACCTTTATTTTTTGACTTGTTTCTCAAGTTACTGCCCTAAGTCTTGAAATTTCAATTGGCACCCCATCTAGAACATTCTAGGAGTTTCCAATTTGGTTATTTGCAGGATTCCCTACCTATTAAATTACCCCAATTACCCTTATTTGAATTCTAAAATTACTACTCCTATATCAACTAACCCAGCCCCTTGGTCTCAATTTACCATGGTTAGGATTAACAGCTATAACCAAACACACTAAACTAATGAAAACTAACTAATAAGAACAATGGAATTACTGATTAACACAAACACTAATAACAAAAATTAAAATCAGCTATTGACTGGACAAGATTGACTAAAGCAAAACAAATTTAAAGAAATTAAAGCCTATGCTACTGAATTAAAACCTATATCAAACATGTTCAAACAAATATCAAAAATCACCAAAACAGGGTTAATCGAAACCAAATTAATTGAAAAAAATCAACACAGTCTACAAAGAAAATTGAGAACCCATGCAAACAAAATCAACAGAAATGAACCATATGATTATCACAGGATCAGAAACATACAAAAATTAGAAAAATAACTAAACAAAGAAAACCTACTAATTTTGGGTTAAAACTAACACTAAGAACATGATTAAGAAAAATAGAAAAGAAAAAATGAAAGAAATACCTCTGTTAAAATAAAAAATGGAATTCTGGCCTGTCTTCTACCACATCCAGACTGAAAGTGTCCTTAATCGTGTGTTTCCATGAGAAAAAAAAGATTAAGGACTATTACAGTCCAAAATCGAACGAACCCCGGAGTTTTAAAACTTAGGGTTTTGGGTCAATTTTTGATCTGAAATTTGAGAAGCTCAGGTAATATTCGAAGGTTATAAGTCATGGATTCTAAAGAGGGAGATGAGAGGGCTATGTGGTGTAAATTTGGGGCCATTTGGTGCTGGCACCGCTGTGGGCGGCGGAGGCGGCGTCCACAAATTTGAATATTCGAAGAGCTAGGCTGATATTCGAGGGATGATGTTTGGGGCATTAGAAAGAGGAGAGGGAGAGGGTTCAGAGGTGTAAATTTGGGCCCCATTGGAGCTTCTCCACCGGCGGGGACGATTTCCGACTGGCAGCGGACGACGGAGGGCGGTGGTGATATTAGGGCTAGTCTGAGACGATAGTGAGAGGGGGGAGGGGTTGAGAGAATCTGTAACGACCTGATCGGTCGTTTTGAGCCCTAGAGCGTCATTCAGCAGTCTGAGGCCATGAGAAACTTCATTTCAGGTATTGTGACTTGTACGCATGGTCGGAATTGAAATTTAGGAAGATCGGAGTTAAATTTAAATGAAAATTCTCATCTCAGAAGCCTTAAGTTGGAGAAAATGGCTACGATTGGAATTTTGAGTAAACAACCTCGGAATCAAGATCTAAAGGTTCCATCAGGTTCGTATGATGATTTTGGACTTGGGCGTATGCGTGGATCGGTTTTTGGATAACCCGGGAGCATTTTGGCGCTTATTGTGGAAGTTAGCATTTTAGAAGGAATTTCTTAAGTTTGGCTTGAAGTGAATTTCAGTGTTATCGATGTCCGTTTTGGATTCTGAGTTTGGGAATAGCTCCGTATGGTGATTTTGGAGTCGGGAGTGCGATCGGAAGTGAATTCGGAGGTCCGTAGGTCATTTTGAAGACATTTGGCTAAAGATAGAAATTTGAAGGTTTTTAAGAAGTTTGATCGGAGGTTGACTTTTTGATATCAGGGTCAGAATCCAATTTCTAAAGTTGGAGTAGGTCCGTAATATCAAATATGATTTGTGTGCAAAAGTTGAGGTCAATTGGACGTGATTTAATAGGGTTAAACATCGGAAGTAGAAGTTTGAAATTCTAAAGTTTATAAAGCTTGAATCGGGGTGTAATTCATGGTTTTAGCATTGTTTGTTGTGATTTGAGGCCTTGAGCAAGTCCGTAATGTGTTTTGGGACTGGTTGTTATGATTGGTTGGGGTCTCGGGGGCCTCGGGTTAATTCCGGATGGTTAATGGATCGATTTTCGCCTTATGAGGATTGCTGGTTTTCTGGTATAAGTGCAGCAGATTTTTACTCTATGAGATCGCATGAGGAGGTCTGCGATCGCATAGAGCAAGGGGAGAGGAGTTGGAATTTTGGCCTATGCGATCGTAGGAGGTACAATGCGATTGCATAGGAGGAAGGCTGGACCTTATGCGATCGCTGGCCCCTCTATGCGATCGCAGGGCTGCGGTTGCAATCGCATAGAAAGGTCGTCTGGGCAGTGTTATTTTAAATCGGGTTTTGGCTCATTTCACTTCATTTTTCTTCCATGGGAGCGATCTTGGAGCAAATTTTTAGCATCATTTTCATCATCAAGCATGGGGTAAGTGATTTCTACTGGTTTTGAGTTAAATACAAGTTTATATTCGGATTTAGGCATTTAAATTAAAGTAAATATAGAGGTTTTGGTTGAAAACCTAGAAAATTATAATCTTGGATTTTACCCACGATTTTGAGTATGGAATTAAGAGAAAATACGTATTTGAGTTTCTAAGGTCATGGGTAACCTTTATCTTCGAAAAGTTTTGGATTCCGGGCATGTGGGCCCGAGGGCATTTTGGTCACTTCACTAAGCGGAGTTGGGAATTTGTATAATTTGAATTGTTAACGAATATTTGAGCATATATTAATGGATTTGCATGACCGTTGGCTAGTTTTGGAGCGTGGTGCATCAAGTAGAGTCTTTGGAAGGGCGGAGAATGCCGGTAATGAGTCTTCGGTGCGAGGTGAGTCTCCTTTCTAATCTTGTGAGGGGGAATTTACCCCATAGGTGAGTTAATTTGGATATGTGCTCCTATTTATGGGGGCTACGTACGTACGAGGTGACGAGAGTCCGTGCGTAGCTACTATTATGCTATTGTTCGGGCAGTCTAGGACCCAAAAAGCATGTGATACTTGGATTAACTGTGAACCCATTGATAGTTTGAATTGTTTAAATCACCTTGAATTGGTAAACGAAATTAAAAAGAGATTTAATATTAATTTTCTCTAAAATGTTAAAAAGAGAAATTTGTCTATTTGGATGATTATCCTCGATAAACTCTTAGTTTCCTACTTGAGCAAGTACTTTATGTGTGCCTGCATCGCATGGATGAGTCGCGAGTAGGATATGTGTTTATTTATGAAACGTGCCGAACGCCTCAGTGAGAATAGATGCATCTATGTTTCGTGCCGCTCGACCCTCGGCAGTGCACAATTTACATTTCTGTTGGAGCGGGCCGTCGACCTCGGCATGAATTGCGCGTGTTTATCTAAACTTGAAATTTTTAAATGTGGAATTGGCCCTACGTGGCTTGATATAAACTGATAAGATAATAAAGAACAAACTTTGGAAGCCCTTGATTTATTGTTGAAGCTATTTACCTATTTTTCTGGCTTCACAATCAGAACTTCTAGGTAAATCCATGATTAATCTTGCGGTTATAGAATATTGATTATTGACCTCTAGTAAGTGTCGAAGTTGGCCATCTCGTCTCTACCCCTTCGGGATTAGGCGGGATACTCACTGAGTACACGTTGATTACGTACTCATACTACACTTCTGTGCATTTTTATTGCACAGATATATGTACTTCTAGCAGCTTACTGGGCATAGCAGCATGGGCGACTCTGGGACTAGGTGAGCTGCATCGTTCGAGACGACCCGTAGCCAGTGTAGTTCCTTTCAACATTTTATTATTTATTCCCTGTCCACTGTATTTCGGACAGATGATGTATTTTACTTTCCTTATCGATAGTTGCTCATGTACTTGTGACACCGGGTTTCTGGGATAAGTTTCAACGGATTTGACTAATTATTATTATTATTTGCATTTGAATTCCAGTAGTGATTTCTTTTAATTTATGAAAAATGGAAGTAAAAACCCTAGATTTTTCGAAAGTATTAAAAGAGGGTTTAATGGATAATTTAGTTGGCTGGCCTAACAGAGGTTTCTGGCGCCATCGCAACCCTTAATGGATTTTGGGTCGTGACAACATGGTATCAGAGCACTAGGTTCGCGTTGGTCTCACGAGTCATGAGCAAGTTTAGTAGAGTCTCGCGGATCGGCACGGAGACGTCTGTACTTATCCTCGGGAGGCTGTAGGACTGTTAGGAGTACTTCCCTTCTTGATTTCCTTTTCGTGCGGTTTGATTCCTTTGAGGATTATGCCTTTGATTTCTTCATACTCAATATTACGCGAGTGCTTGTTATAAATTGAAAATTGAAGGATTGTAATGGCACTACAAATGTGGTGCGGTATGATTTTCCCGGTATAGTTGATTGGACTATTATAGTCACACTTTGGAGGGATATTCTATTGTTTCAGCTCAGTAATAGAACTTCTAAGAGCCTTGAGGCTAGGCACAGGTTTCCATGATGCTTATGAGCAATTATTCTGCAGTGTTGTTGTAATGGTAGGGTGTTGCCCATGTGTCGGGGCAGTGAATGAATTGAAGGGAGGTTTACTCAGCGCGTAATCAAGGGATTCAATATTTTATTCCCGGTAGGGGAAAGTCAATCGAACTAAGGATGGCCAGATAGGGACTGGTGGAAGTAATGAAATATGGTAATTGCAAGCGTGGTGGAGTTATCCTCTATATGGGGGTGCTGTTGTCCTAATTGAACGCTTTAAGCTTGTCAGTGTTATGATCTGCTACAATTCACCTTGGGGAAAGATATTGTGAAATAGTATTGAAGATACAACTGTCAGATATCGCATGATGCGGTGGTTTAAGATCGAATTAGAATTTCTACTGTTGACGGCTCGATAAAGATGACCTTTGGAAAGGTTTAAAGTTAGCAGCAACGATGGGTTCAAGTGCCAAGAAGATAGATTTTATTTGAGGCAGCAATTGAGCAGTGAAGTATGAGGAAGGACATGTGGGAAGTGTCAGGCGGTGTTTAAAATTTCTAGAAGGCCAAGTATGAGGAGCAAGGTCGAGTGACCAGTTAAGGTGATGAGTTCCGCCAAAGTAGGAGAGTGGCGAGGGTTCCATATGGGCTTGGTAGTTGGATAACTACGCGCCTTAAAGAGAGTTTGGAACAAATTGGGGATTTTAATGATTGGTGATTGAAGCCTTCGGGTATGATGTGAAGTATGGGCTATTATGCGGCAGAAGATTGATATGGCGGAAAGGAGTTGTTTGAAATGGAGGAGGGTGCAGCATAACCCTGAATTTGGAAGGATGTTGCCGCACATTTAATTAATGTTCGCAAGGGGCGAATGGACTTGTGCAAATAGAAGGTGAGCTCGAACTCAGGATGGGCTATTGGTGTCGTAGGGAATGTACCCCGTGCATCAGCGTGGGAAGATATCAGGAGGTGATTCCCTTAGGTGGGTTATTCCCCGTGAGCAGATTAGCGGTCGCGTGGTTGGTGAAGCTTCAACAAGGAATTATATTGGTTGTTCAACAAAGAGATCGGTCGTACGAATGTGGATGAAGACTCAGAATATGAAAGATGGGGATTTACAAGAAGATCCCGAGAGATTTTGGGAATTGGTGGCGCGAGGTAAAGTCAATAAGAGGTAAAGAGGTCGGGCGAACTCAATAATGGTGAAATGATAGCTTCAAGCTAAGTGGGAGAGTCCCACCGCTTATGATTGGGCTGTATGATTAACTACTTGCGTGATTTCTGGTTATTAGCATATTGATGGATTAATCCAGCTACGAGAAAAGACCGTAAGTAGTAATTGGAGTAGAGGAATTATTAAAGATGTGATATGGTTGGCCTTATAGGCTCATGTTCGATCTTGGGAAAGGATGCAGGATTTATGCCTTGCATAGAAGCGGGTTTAAAGGGGAGTGATTTTGCCAGGTGCTTCGTTTGAGAGGGTACTAATGTGATAGAAAATTTATGAAGTTGATTATATTCGGGATCAAGTCAGAGCAGGTGGCTCTTAGCAACGGTCTCTATCAGATTCAAAGGGATAAAGTATGGTGCCTAATGAATTTGAGCCTATGAGTATAGTTAAGGATCAAGATTTGTAACAGCTCGGGAGAAGGTGCCCAGAATGTTCCTATGGTAATTTGACTTATGGTGTAGCATTTGAGAAATATGAAATAGTTCGTGGGATTTGAGACAGCATGGTCTCGTGACTCAAGGCCACTCGGGGTGAGTGTAGAGGGAGTATGTTATGTATTGAAGAGAGTTAGCATTATCTCCAAGGCAATCAAGGATTAATTTGAAGGAAAGGGATTGACTAGCCATGGTTGAGTTTGGCATGTTAGGGTCTGTGATCAGTTCATTCAGCGTGATCGAGTTATGCGTATGATTTGTGACGGTACGAGTGAGGTTTGTCGGCTGTCGTGATTGATGTTATTCAGAAGCATTCTTCTGTTATGGCTTGTTAAGTGGAAGTGGATTCCGGAAGGACTATGGTGGCCTAGATCACTACTTAGGGATTTGCATATCCTACGGTTATGGAAATTCACCTGTGTGTTGCTATGATTCTCCTTAAGGGAGTTAAGCGAAAAGTTCTTATGTGAGGAAGTGTTAAAATATTAATGATTTCGGAGTTACGATGAAAAAAATTGTGTTCTATCGTGTATGAGCACGTTGGGTGCAGTGAGTAGCATAGAAATTCGAAGTGAGGATTAAGGTTGCAGTTTGGTGTTGGCAAGGATGTCACGGGCTCAGATGAGCAAGGAAAGGGATGAATGATTAAAGTAATTGATATTGTATTCAGCGTCACCTGAGATCGATGTGTTATGAAAAAGGCTTTGCATCCTGGTTAAGGATTCTTGATCGCTTTTCAGCGTTAGTGCGACCGATGGTTTAGATGTGCGGACCCGTCATTTATTTCGGAATATTGTAGGAGCATGTCCCACGAAAAGATTTTATAAGTATGACATGTAGTCCCTTGATTGACTAAAGATTTAGACCAGGTATGGGGATTGTGGTAATAACATTAATTTGAGAAGTTAGGCCTGGAGGGCACTTTGTTTATTGGGTTATGAACTGAGGAGGTTGCTCCAGTTATAATGGTTGTTCTCATGTGTTATGAGGAAAAAGGATGTTACTATGAACCTTTGAAAGGTGGTTAGCCAAGTGGGCGCAATCAGAAATCGGCTTGAGATCAGTGGATTGATTTATATGTGAACAGGGCTTTATATCAGGCTAGTGGTGTTCATTTCAGCGAGCGTTCCTTATGGAGGAACAGTCAGGGTGTTATTTTGTCATCATCTATTTCAGGTAATGATGTATTGCACCGTATGAGTTGTGAGATGGCTTAGTAAAATTTTTATGTGTTAAGGTTCCACATGGCGGTGATGTTATGTGAGCAAGATGGCTCTTGAGATTCAGACTGTATATCGCACCTCTGTTGTGCTCGAGTTTTGTAGCTTATCCCGCTATATGTCCCCTCAGGGATGGCATTATGCACTTAGCGTGCTTGTGACCTAGATTCGATATTTTTATTGTAATGAACAAATTAGCTCGTTGTGTATCTCCTTATGTAAGTTCTACGTGTGGATCGGGTGGCACGCCGCCATGGTTATATTGTGAGGATTGGGTGGCACGCCGCCATGGTTGTATTGTGAGGATCGGGTGGCACATCGCCATGGTTATATTGTGAGGATTGGATGGCACGCCGCCATGGTTATGCTGTATGGATCGGGTTGCACGCCGCAACAGTGTGATGATGAGTGTAGTTTTCTATATGCTAATTTGGTATATCCCGCTTCCTATTTTCTAAGGAAAGTCCATAGTAGTGTGGGAGTTAGGTAATTCCTTCCAGAGTTCGATTTCCGTTTGTGTTGTGTTCGTATTGGTGGCCTATTGGCACATTGTGGCGTCATATCAGACTTGTGATTGTATTCGGAGTGGATTAATGCCTGAGCAGTTCGTACCGGGTAAGATGAGATTGTGGGATTTAGGATCAGTGCAATCTGATTATATGAAGTATATTAAGGAGCGAAGATCATTATTTCGTTCAGAATGTAGTAATGTTTCTTGTCAAAAGTATAGACTTGATGGTTGGTTGACTCGGCAGTTGATTATGAATTTCGACATTCGCGGTGGTATTGTAATAGTTAGAGTAAGACCTATGTAGGTCGTGAGGTGCAATGGGAGCATCGGATTCGTGGAATTTCAATTAATTCAAACAGAAATGTTATTGTGGTCCTATGAGTAAAGTGATGCAAAGTGTGAATTCAGCAGAGATATGCAGTCATGTTTGAGTATAGCGTATAGTGATTGATACAGTGATCGTATGTTGGAAACAGGCATGGCATAGAATTCCGGATGTTGGAATTGAGCTCTAAGGCTTATTTGCTTGAATAAAAGGGACTATCTTAAGAATTTATCGAGCCAATGTGCTCAGCTAAGTTGTGGTAGCACGGGGAGGTGCATGAGAAGTTAAACAGCAATTTCAGACTACTTCAGTATAGTTCTCAGCACGTTCGAGGACGAACGTATGTCTAAGTGGGAGAGAATGTAACGACCCGACCGGTCGTTTTGAGCCCTAGCGCATCGTTCAGCAGTCTGAGGCCATGCGCAACTTCATTTAAGGTATTGTGACTTGTACGCATGGTCGAAATTGAAATTCAGGAAGATCGGAGTTAAATTTAAATGAAAATTCTCATTTCAGAAGCCTTAAGTTGGAGAAAATGGCTACGATTGGAATTTTAAGTAAAAAACCTCGGAATCAAGATCTGAAGGTTCTAACAGGTTCGTAAGATGATATTGGACTTGGGCGTATGCCCGGATCAGGTTTTGGATAACCCGGGAGCGTTTTGGCGCCTATTGTGAAAGTTAGCATTTTAGAAGGAATTTCTTAAGTTTTGCTTGAAGTGCATTTCAGTGTTATCGATGTCCGTTTGGGATTCTGAGTCTGGGAATAGCTTCGTATGGTGATTTTGGAGTTGGGAGCGTGATCGAAAGTGAATTCGGAGGTCCGTAGGTCATTTTGAAGCCATTTGGCTAAAGATAGAAATTTGAAGGTTTTTGAGAAGTTTGACCGGAGGTTGACTTTTTGATATCGGGGTCGGAATCCAATTTCGAAAGTTTGTGTAGGTCCGTAATATCAAATATGATTTGTGTGCAAAATTTAAGGTCAATCAGACGTGATTTGATAGGGTTAAACATCGAAAGTAGAAGTTTGAAATTCTAAAGTTCATAAAGCTTGAATCGGGGTGTAATTCATGGTTTTAGCATTGTTTGTTGTGATTTGAGGCCTTGAGCAAGTCCGTAATGTGTTTTGGGAATGGTTGGTATGATTGGTTGGGGTCCCAGGGGCCTCGGGTTGATTCCGGATGGTTAACGGATCGATTTTCGCCTTATAAGGATTGCTGGTTTTCTGGTATAAGTGCAGCAGATTTTTACTCTATGCAATCGCATGAGGAGGTCTGCGATCGCATAAAGCAAAGGGAGAGGAGTTGGAATTTTGGCCTATGCGATCGCATAGGAGGAAGGCTGGACCTTATATGATCGCAGGCCCCTCTATGCGATCACATAGTGCAATTTGGGAGGCAGCATTTTTTTGCCTATGCGATCGCAGGACTGCTGTTGCGATCCCATAGAAGGGTCGTCTGGGCAGTGTTATTTTAAATTTGGTTTTGGCTCATTTCACTTCATTTTTCTTCCATGGGAGCGATCTTGGAGCAACTTTTGAGCGTCATTTTCATCATCAAGCATGTGGTAAGAGATTTCTACTGGTTTTGAGTTAAATACAAGTTTATATACGGATTTAGGCATTTAAATTAGAGTAAATATTGAGGTTTTGGTTGAAAACCTAGAAAATTATAATCTTGGATTTTAGCCACGATTTTGAGTATGGAATTAAGAGAAAATTACATATTTGAGTTCTTAAGGTCATGGATAACCTTTATCTTCGAAAAATTTTGGATTCCGGGCATGTGGGCCTGAGGGCATTTTGGTCACTTAACTAAGCGGAGTTGGGAATTTGTATAATTTGAATTGTTAACGAATATATATTAATGGATTTGCATGACCGTTGGCTAGTTTTGGAGCGTGGTGCATCAAGTAGAGTCTTCGGAAGGGCGGAGAATGCCAATAATGAGTCTTCGGAGCGAGGTGAGTCTCCTTTCTAATATTGTGAGGGGGAATTTACCCCATAGGTGAGTTAATTTGGTTGTGTGCTCCTATTTGTGGGGGTTACGTACGCACGAGGTGACGAGAGTCCGTGCGTAGCTACTATTATGCTATTGTTCGGGTAGTCTAGGACCCAAAAAGCATGTTATACTTGGATTAACTGTGAACCCATTGATAGTTTGAATTGTTTAAATCACCTTGAATTGGTAAAGGAAATTAAAAAGAGATTTTCCGTGAAATGTTGAAAAGAGAAATTTGTCTATTTGGATGATTATCCTCCATAAACTCTTAGTTTCCTACTTGAGCAAGTACTTTATGTGTGCCTGCGTCGCATGGATGATTCGCGAGCAGGATATGTGTTTATTTATGGAACGGGCCGAACGCCTCGGTGAGAATAGATGCATCTATGGTTCGTGCCGCTCGACCCTCGGCAGTGCACAATTTACATTTCTGTTGGAGCGGGCCGTCGACCTCGTCATGAATTGCGCATGTTTATCTGTTACTTGAAAATTTTAAATGTGGAATTAGCCCTACATGGCTTGATATAAACTGATAAGATAATAAAGAAAAAACTTTGGAAGCCCTTGATTTATTGTTGAAGGTGTTTACTTGTTTTTCTGGCTTCACAATTAGAACTTCTAGGTAAATCCATGATTAATCTCGCGCTTATTGAATATTGATTATTGACCTCTAGTAAGTGTCGAAGTTGGCCACCTCGTCTCTACCCCTTCGGGATTAGGCGGGATACTCACTGAGTACACGTTGATTACGTACTCATACTACACTTCTGTGCATTTTTGTTGCACAGGTATATGTACTTCTAGCAGCCTACTGGGCGAAGCAGCATGGACGACTCTGGGACTAGGTGAGCTGCATTGTTCGAGACGACCCGCAGCCAGTGTAGTTCCTTTCAGCATTTTATTATTTATTCCCTGTCCACTGTATTTCGGACGGATATTGTATTTTACTTTCCTTATCGATAGTTGCTCTTGTACTTGTGACACCGGATTTCTGGGATGAGTTTCAACGGATTTGTACTAATTGTTATTATTTACATTTGAATTCCAGTAGTGATTTCTTTTTATTTATGAAAAATGGAAGTAAAAACCCTAGATTTTTCAAAAGTATTAAAAGAGGGTTTAATGGATAATTTAGTTGGCTGGCCTGACAGAGGTTTCCGGTGCCATCGTGACAGAATCTGACACTTATATATTTATGGGAAGGGACTTCTCGACCGTCAGATAGATTAACATCGACGGTTGAGATTGAAACTTAAGAAAATGACGTCGTTTTGTTACAGGGGGCTGGACCGGGTAATTTGGGTTTGGGGCTAGACTGGACAACAAGCTAAAAGAGTGGTCTTGGGCCAATTTGAACGGGTTTGGCCCAAAAAACTAGGTACTCTATGAACACCCAAGATTTTTCTTTTAATTTCCTCTTTTTTTTTTTATTTTAGATTTTTTATTTATTTATCAATTTTTCTGATTTTGTTAAAAGTGAAATTACAAATAAAAACCCAAATTGACTGTGACGACCCAAAGGGTCATCACCTGTTTCCTCATTTGTTCCGTGCTTTGGAGGCCTTGAAAACCTCATTTTTACCTGCCTCGATTTGCGTGCGCAGTCCGGGCGCGTAGCCAAAAAACTTTTATGTTGAAATATGTGAATTATATAAAAATTTTGAAGAATTTTGATATTAATATGATTAAAGTTGACTTTGGTCAATATTTTTGGTAAACGGACCCGGACCCGAGATTGGACGGTCCCGGAAGGTCCGTAGAAAAATATGGGACTCGGGCATGTGCCCAGAATCGAATTCCGAGGTCTAGAGCCCGAGGAAAGAATTTTTCTATTAAATTGTTTTTCTGAAATTATTAAGGAAAATGGAAATGGAAATTTATTAAAAGACTATGGTATCAGGCTCGTATTTTGGTTCCGACGCCCGATACAAGTCTTAAATATGTGTGAAGCGCTTTCTGCGAAGTTTGGTCGAAATCGGACATCGTTTGACGTATTTCAGACTATAAGTTCCAAGTTTCAAAGTTTATGAAGTTTAGAAGAAAATCATGTGTTTTGAGGCTTGATTCTATGTATATGATGTTATTTTGGCAATTTGATCGTGCGAGTAAGTCCGTAGGATATTTTTGAGGTTGTGTACATGTTTGGTTTGCAGCCCCGAGGGCTCGGGTGAGTTTTGGATAGGCATCAGATTGCATTTCTCATTTTTGTAAAATCTAGTATAAGGCTTCTGCAATTTTTGCAAATGCGAAGCCAGAGTTCGCAAATGCGAATGCCCAGCTACTGCAAATGCGAAGGTTAGTTCGCAAATGCGAAACCAGCCTAGGCAGGCCAAGGTTCGCAAATGCGAACTTTTCTTCGCAAATGCGAAGAAGGGAAATCTGGCGTATGATCGCAAATGCGACCAAATCTTCGCAAATGCGAACCTTCCCCAAATGACCCAAGTTCGCGAATGCGAACAAAAATCTCGCAAATTCGAAGTCCGGCAAAATGCACAGTGTTCGCAAATGCGAACTAAGGTTCGCAATTCCCATATCCGCAGCCCAGCAAATTTTATATTTAGTCGAATTTTCATCACTTTTCACCATTCTTTCAAAACCCAAACACCATAGGCGATTTTTCAAGAGCAAACTTCATCCCAAATCACTTGTAAGTTGATTTTTACTCGATTCTTTCAATCTTTAACATCATTAAACATGTTTTCCACTTGAAATCAAGGATTTTCATGGGTGAAATTGGGGTTTTTGGGTAGAACCTAGGTTTTCTATAAATTGGGGAGTTGGACCTCGATTTGAGGTCCGATTTCAAAACAAATTACATATTTGAGTTCGTGGGGGAATGGGTAACCGGGTTTTGGTCCGAACCTCGGGTTTTGACCACGTGGGCCCGGGGGCATTTTTGGAATTTTTGGGAAAAACTTGGGAAAATCATTTTTATGCATTCAAATTGATTCATATAGTGTTTATTAAAGTAATTGAACAATTTGTGATTAGATTCGAGCGAATTGGAGGTGGAACCGTGAGGTAAAGCGATAGTTGAGGATTAAGTGGATTTCAAGTCTTTGAGGTAAGTGTTTGGTTTAACCCTAGCTTGAGGGAATAGGAGTTGAGTTTTGTTGCTAATTGCTATGTGATCGAGTACGATGTATAGGCATGGTGACGAGTATCTATACATTGGTGTCTAGCATGACCGTGAGTCCTTATAATGTGATTATCATGACTTGGTTGTGAACTCCGTAATTATTGGAGGATTCCTATATGTTGTGAATAACATGTGAACGGTGATATGATTACTTGATTCTTTAGAGCGTTGGCTCAAAATAGTATAGTGGGTTATAAGATAAGAAAATTAAGAAAAAGACAGCGTTGTTGATTATTCCCTTGCCAGGACGTTTGGTTAAACTTGTTGGATTCTTTCCCTTGCCGGGATTTTGTCAAATATTTGCTTATTTTTTTGTCCCTTAATTGTGACTGTTGTTGGGAAGTCAGACTGTTAAATGACATTAAGGATCGGGTTGCGTGCTGCAACAATGATATTGAGGATCGGGTTTCACACCGCAATAATGATATATGAGGGTCGGGTTGCGCGCCACAACAATGATACATGAACAATGATATGGGTCGGGTTGCACGCTGCAACAGTAGTATTTGTGGAGCGGGTTGCACGCTGCAACAGTGGTATTTGTGGAGCGGGTTGCACGCCGCAACATTGGTATTTGTGGAGCGGGTTGCACGCCACAACAGTTATTGATACCATGTGTTTGTATTGAGTATTGATTCCTTGTTCATTGTGAATCTAAGCTGCTTTAGTTCGTTACTCGGGATTACTGTTAATATTGTATCTCCCCATAGTATGTTTCCCCCTCCCATGTTGTTAATTGCCTTGTATTCAATTTCTGCTGTATATTTATAACTGCACAGGTTTATGTGGTGTCCAGTCTAGCCTCGTCACTACTTCGCCGGGGTTAGGCTAGACACTTACCAGCACATGGGGTCGGTTGTGCTAATGCTACACTTCTGTGCATTTTTGCACAGGTCCAGGTTTTGAGGAGCAGCAACAACATTAGTGCGGGAGCAGGCTTTCATTTTCATGAGACCGAGGCAGCCTTGCAGGCATCCGCAGGCTCGACGTCTCTTCTTTATGTTCTCTTTTAGACTGTTGCCTCATTGTTTTCGAGACAGACAACTTATATATTTCTTTCAGACCAGTGTGTTTAGTATATTCTTAGTAGTTCGTGAGTACTGTGACACCACATCTTGGGTAGAGGCTATTAATGATTGTTCCGCGGTATGATTTGTAATTATAAATTAGACTTCCGCTATTATTCTTGTTAAATTTCATGTTCTATATTGATGCTGTAAACTAAATAATTGTCTAGTAATGAAAGGGTAAATAAGTTGGCTTGCCTAGCTACCACGAGTAGGCGCCATCATGATCCCGATGGTGGGAAATCCGGGTCGTGACAAGTTGGTATCAGAGCACTAGGTTACATAGGTCTCACAACTCATGGACAAACTTAGTAGAGTCTGAGGGGTAGGTACGGAGACGTCTGTACTTGTTCCCAGAGTATGTTGAGTTAGGAAAAATCTCTCATTTGTTCTTTCTAGTCGTGCGATTTGGTTTCTCAATGCTGATTGAATTTTCTACTCTGTTCTTTCCCAGATGGCGAGAACACGCACTTCCTCATCCACCGATCAGCAGTCCGAGCCCCAGGAAGCTCTCGCTAGGGGCAGAGGACGTGGCCATGCTAGGGGCCGAGGTAGGGGCAGAGCCCAGCCACCAGCAGCAACACCAGTGGCGGACCCTCAGGTTGGCCTTGACGAGGTGGTTCCGGGCCCAGCCCAGACAATTTCGGTGGGCCCAGCTCAGGTCCCAGAGGGGTTTATTGCTACCCCAGTTCTTCAGGATGCCTTGGTCCGGTTAGTTGGCCTCATGGAGAGTGTCACCTGAGCACGATTGCTTCCTGTAGCACCAGCCACTTCTCAGGCTGGAGGAGGAGCCCAGACTCCTGCTGCATGTACTCCGGAGCAGGTAGATCCCCAGACTCAGATTCCTTCGGTTCAGACAACTGCGGCAGTTCAGTCGGGGGGTAGTTGCACAGGCCGGTGATGGAGTGGCTATGTCCGCAGATGCCTTGTGGAGGCTAGACAGGTTCACCAAGCTCTTCACTGCTACATTCAGCGGAGCTTCTTCTGAGGACCCCCAAGATTTCTTATATAGCTGCCACGAGGTTCTTCGGAACATGGGCATTGTGGAGTCCAATGGAGTTGATTTTGCAGCTTTTCATCTATCTGGATCCGCCAAGACTTGGTGGAGGGATTACTGTTTAGCCAGACCAGCAGGGTCGCCGCCTTTGACTTGGGATCAATTTTCGGAGTTGTTTCTAGAGAATTTTCTTCCCGTTACTCAGAGGGATTCTTACCGGAGGCAGTTTGAGTGCCTCCAGTAGGGGTCTATGACAGTCACACAGTATGAGACCCGATTTATCGATATAGCTCGACATGCCCTCGTCATACTCCCCACTGAGAGGGAGAGGGTGAGGAGATTTATTGATGGTTTGATTTAGCCTATTCTTCTTCAGATAGCCAGAGAGGCGGGTAGTGACATTACTTTTCAGGAGGCGGTCAATGTGGCCCGGAGGATCAGGATGGTTCTGCCACAGGGAGGTGGTCATAGGCCAGATAAGAGACCCCGTCACTTAGGTCGATTCGGTGGTGCCTCATCTAGAGGCAGGGATTCTTATGATATGGGTCAGCTTTCTAGGCCCTTTCAGTCAGCCCTCCAGGCTTCGCAGGGTGTCCCAGGTGATCGTGGTTTTCGTGGGCAGTATTCCGATCAGCAGTCACTCAGTGCACCGCCAGCTCCCATCAGTGCACAGCCTCTTCAGAGCTTTCATGGAGGTCATTCGGGTCGTCAGGGCCAGTATCATCGTACAGAGGGATGTTATGAGTGTGGTGAGTATGGTTACATCAGGAGAGCTTGCCCGAGATTGAGGGGTACACAGTCGCAGCAGCAGGATCCTCGCCCCATGATTCAGGCAGCATGTGATCCACAGCCTGCCCAGCCAGCCAGGGGCACGGGTAGGGATCATAGAGGTGGAGGTCGAGATCGTAGAGGTAGAGGCCGGACCGCCAGAGGTAGGGGTCAGCCGGTAGCCGATCGTCCTAGAGACATGGTTCGGGGAGGTGGGGCTGAGCCTCAGTTTTATACTTTGCCAGCCAGACCAGAGGTCGAGTCGTCAAATGTCGTTATTATAGGTATTTATCTGGTTTGTGATAGAGATGCGTCAGTGCTATTTGACCCTGGGTCTACATATTCATGTGTGTCGTCTTATTTTGCACCCTGCCTGGCTATGTCTAGTTATGCTTTGGACATTCTTGTTTATGTATCTACATTGGTGGGTGACTCCATAGTAGTCGACCGGGTGCACCGTTCCTGTGTGGTTGTGTTTAAGGGTCTTGAGACCCGTGTTGATTTATTGCTTTTACATATGGTGGATTTCGACGTCATATTAGGGATGGATTGGTTGTCACCGTATCATGCCATCTTGGATCTTCTTAAACTTTCACTTTTAGATATTTAGGTCCGAAACACGTCAAATGACGTCCAATTTCAACCAAATTTCACAGAAAGCGCTTAAACCATATATAAGACTTGTACCGGGCGTCAGAACCAAAATACTAGCCCGATACCATAGTCTTCTAATCCATTTTCATTTCAAATTTCCATATAAATTCCAGAAAAACAATTTCACAGAAAAATTCATTTCTCGGGCTCTAGACCTCGGAATTCGACTCCGGGCTTATGCCCGAGTCCCATATTTTTCTACGGACCCTCTGGGACCGTCAAATTACGGGTCCGGGTCCGTTTACCAAAAATATTGACCGAAGTCAAATATATCTATATTTATTATTTTTCACACAGAATTCATATTAAGCTTTCCGGCTATACGTACGGACTGCGTACACAAATCGAGGCGACTAAAAATGAGTTTTTAAGGCCTCGAAAGCACGAAAAAGAGAGAAAACAGGTGATGACCCTTTGGGTCGTCACATTCTCCACCTCTAAAACAACTGTTCATCCACGAACAGACAAAATAAAGAAGTACATGAGCCGAAAAAGATGAGGATAACGGCTCTGCATATCAGACTTGGACTCCCAGGTCGATGCCTCAGGCGGCTTACCTCTCCACTGAACACGCACTGAAGGAAAAATCTTCGACCTCAACTGTCGAACCTACCGGTCTAGAATAGCTACCGGCTCCTCCTCGTAAGATAGATCCTTGTCCAACTGGACAGTACTGAAATCTAACACGTGGGCCGGATCGCCGTGATACCTCCGAAGCATGGACACATAAAACACTGGAAGCACGGTTGACAAGCTAGGCGGCAAGGCAAGTCTATAAGACACCTCTCCCACATGATCGAGAATCTCAAAAGGGCCAATAAACCTAGGGCTAAGCTTGCCCTTCTTCCCAAATCTCATCACGCCCTTCATAGGCGACACTCAGAGCAAGACCCGCTCACCAACCATGAAAGCTACATCCGAACCTTACGATCTGTATAACTCTTTTGTCGCGATTGAGCCAAACGAAGCCTGTCTTGAATGATCTTGACCTTATCCAAGGCCTCCTGAACTAAATCTGTACCCAATAACCGAGCCTCTTCCGGATCAAACCATCAAACTGAAGACCGACATCTCCTACCATACAACGCCTCATATGGATCCATCTGAATGCTCGACTGGTAGCTATTGTTGTAGGCAAACTTCGCTAAAGGTAAGAACTGATCCCACGAACCTCCAAAGTCGATAACACAAGCCCGGAGCAAATCCTCCAAAACCTAATGCTGTATGATGGTCCGGGCCTGGGCCCGGGCCTAAATGGGCTAAATGAGCCGGGCTAAATGGGCCTGGGCTTAACGGTCCCGGGCTTCGTGGGCTCAACGGGTGGAACCAGCCCGTGACGGACCTAAGCCCATATGGTTCTGGGTGAAATAGGTCGGGCTCGTGGTCTTAGCGGGCCTAACGGGCATTTTTATTTTCGGGCTCTTTTTTATTTTTTTTATTTAAGGCAATTTCTTGTAAACCATATATGTATGTATATATATAAATTGCTCTTATACATGGCTATATAAATATATGTAGTATATATAATATAAAAATCTAATTATTAAAGTGCTTGACGAAAAAGTCATATAACAAAACAATAGTAAAACTAAATTGGCATGCATAATAAATTAATAACAAAGTACAACACGAAGCATAAATACGTCTAATAACTTTAAAATAATATAAATTGTTGAAAATTCTTAAAGACGAATTTGCGGATTAATACCCTCAATACAATACTTTATATGCCTCGTTAAAATGCCTGCGGTACAACCTGAACGAAAATTTAAGACTCTTCCACAGTTCTTGCACTTTAATATTTGGCCTTGTTAATTTTCTCCAAGCACTTCATAGTATTGCGAAACAAATAAGCGCACTCTTTCCGAACGAGGCATGATTTAACTTGAAAATTGAGATTGAGACTTGAAGTCTTGAAAATTGAAGATTGAGAGAAATTTAGATTGAGAAATGAGTATTGAGTATTGAAATGAAGAAGAGGGAGGGGGGTATTTATAGTGTTAGAGAAGGTTAGTTTTGTAAATTGAAAAAAAAACAAAAACAAAAAAAGGCTATTTGTGCAATATGACCATTGGTGGTCATTGGGGGTGGGGCCCTTATTTTGAAAAATCTTGTTTTGTAGTATATATAGTATATATAGTATATAGTTTGTATAATATATATAGTATACTATTACTAGTATACTATATATAGTATGTTATGTATATACTATATTTCCAAATATAATTTCTTGTAATGTTTTGTAGTATATATATATATATATATATATAAACATACTATATATATATATAAAATATGTTATGTATATATATTCCCTTATATATTTTCTTGTAGTATATGTTGTATGTTATTTATATATATTTCCTTATATATTTTCTTGCAGTATATATTGTATGTTATGTATATATATATTATAGCTTATAAATAATTGCAAGTTAAAGATAAAGATATATTGCAAAGAGATATTCAAAGGCATGTCTTATAATTTTTATTACCAAAAATGCCATATCTTTCTTAGTCTTCTTCCCCCCAATGGAATGAGCACAAAAAGGTACTAATACCACCATTAAAAGGAAAAAAAAAACTAAAGAAGATGTGCCAAAGTACAAGTTACAACATAATCTACATTGTATCTCAAACAAATCTCATAAATCCTTCAAGGTTCGGAGGAGGTTCCGTTGGTGGTGGTGGAAAAGAAGCTTGTTCATCACCACTTCCGGGCGAAGCAGCATCCTCCGCAAGTTCCGCTATCATTTCTTCATAAGCTTCATCTATCTCTGGTTGTGATTCCGCAAGTCCAAAGTTTCTTCTTTCTGAGCGGATCCAATCTATGAACAGTATTGATTTTTCCAAGCTCTCCCTCATAGACGCTCTATGATCACCTATTTGAAGTCTTGCTTGACTGAAAGAGCTCTCTGATGCAACAGTTGAAGCTTGAATAGCTAAAATATCCGAGCCATCCTTGCAAGAACCGAAAAATATTTTTCCCTTGCCTTCCACCATTCCAAAAGATCAAAAGTGCCGTCTGGATTCTCCTTTTCAAGTCCCTGCGACAAATAAACTTTAAGATCATTTAGATGTGAAGTTTCATCATAATTATCACCTTGAGAAACCCTGAACTCCGTCCAAGATTTAAGTGCTTTTAAGCCCGCAGCTCTTTTAGACGATTGTGAACTAGACAAAGTAGAGGCTGGAACATTTGTCCTAGCATGATCTAAGGCAAGTTGATAAGCATTATAAATTGTTTGAGCATTAATTTTAATTGAGGCTTTTGCATCTGCAAGTGTAGCAAATTCCTCATTTGAAAGATCTAAAGCCTTATAAATATTTGAGTACCAAAAGTGAGGACCTCCTAATTTCATTGTAGGATTTAACATTGCAGCTACACCATAAATAGGGGGCATAGGGAAAAAAATTAAACTTTTCTTTCATTGCATTTATAGCAAGTTTATAAATTTTCCCACCCTCCGAAAATTCAACAAACAAATCACATAGTGCTGCAATATAAACTAAACAGTTTGAAATAGTCGGATAATATTGCCCGAAAAATGCATTTATAGCAATTTGAAAATATTCTAAAAAATCTATAAGAACTTTAACATTCGTCCAATATTGAGTTGTAAGCATTTCANGGTTTAGGAACCTTTCTTTCTCTAAGGCCATATTCATCACATTTTTTAAAATACTCTCTAAGTCTACTTCTATGGTTTGGATAAAAAAAGCCAATTAAGAGCCATTCTAACCTTTTTAATTTCTAAATTTAAAATTCGCATACCATTACCGACAATTAAATGATAAATATGACAAATACAACTCACATGGAATATATTACTAAATGCAGGATTTAGTGTTGTTGTAAGTATGCCTATAGCACTAGTGTTACTAGAAGCATTATCCATAGAAATTGCCATTATTTTATCTCTAATACAAAAATATCTGCAATAGTGTTAGCAATAAACTTACTTGTGTGACGTGAATTAATTATTCTATACGCAATAAAGCGTTTTTGCATTATCCACTCCTCATCTATCCAATGACTTGTAACAGTTAGATAATCACAGTCATTATTACTTCTACTAATATCAGTAGTAATAGAAATCCGATTAGTTATATGACTAAATAAATACCACAAATATTGTTCATATTCATTTTTATATTTATAAAATATCGCTCTTAATTGTTGACGAGGCCAACCTTTATAAGTAGGATTATAAACTTTTCTAATATAATGCACAAAATTAGGATTAGAAGGAAAAGTATAGGGTAAGCACATAACGGTAACCATCTTTGCTAATTCTTCACGATCTTTATTTGGATCGTAATATAAAGTACCTCCGGTCACAGTGTTAATTCCTGGTTGAACTAGATTTGAACCTGTACTAGGGTTAACCGCAGTATCAACACTTGTCCCCTCTAGCTGCGCTTTCATTTGTAAAAATCTAACTTTATCTCTAGGGTGTGTTTGTATGTGCCTAGCCAAACTACCCGTGCCACTACGGTCTCCACTATATTTATGCGCCATCAATTTCCCACAATTGTTACACTCAGCCTTATTTTGTTCTCTTACTTGAGTAAAAAAATTCCAAACTAATGATGTTTCTAGGCGTTTAGAAGGTTGTCTATTAAAAGTAGGGGTTTCTACAGGTGGGTCGGGCGGTGCTACAGTTGGGTTATTAACAGGACTAGTAGGTGTATCATCTAAATCCGGTTAGGTTTCATCTACATCCTTATTTTCCTCATCATTTTCTAAGATAGTTTCATTAGGATAAAGAGCATTCATAACTTC
>MU697006.1:137728-156001 GCA_026770625.1 Nicotiana glauca | reverse complement strand
GCCAAAATACTAACTTCGCCAAAATAGGCTAACTTCTTCACCGGACCTCCAAAATTACTTCTGATTGCGCTCCTAAGCCTTAAATCATCACCCGGAGCTAACCGAATCATCAAAATTCAATTCCGATTCCTCTAACTCATAAGTCAACATCCGGTTGACTTTTCCAATTTAAGTCTTCTTAAAAGAGACTAAGTGTCTTATTTCTTATCAAAATTACTCCAATTAAATTCTAACGCACCCAATACCGATGATGAAACATAAAAGCAATACAATAAGAGGGAAACATGGCGATAACTCACGTGACAACGGGTCGGGTCGTTACAAAATGTAAACTAAATGGGATAATTGGCTTGCCTAGCTTTCACTAGTAAGCGCTATCACGACTCACGAGGGTGAAAAATCTGAGTCTTCACAACTTGCTTGTACACTGGTTTGATTTACTTTACTCTTTAATTTGTAACTAGATTCATTATTTATCAGTTAGTATTGAATTAAATCACATATCTTTAAAACCGCAATACAAGTTTAATTGTTACTCGGATTTTAGGGTAAACAGTTTAGCCCATAGGGCTAAGGATAATAGTGATTTTTTCAGTACTGATTCTGATAACACACGTTATTTTCACACTTTTTCTTCTCAGGAGTTTTTGTTCTCAGGTAAAAACATGTCAAACGCACAAAACGTACTCGTACATGGCGATGATGGTTTTGGATTTCTGTCACGACCCTAAATCGGACCTGGTCGTAATGGCACCTATCGTGAAACAAGGCCAGTCAACACAAATCCCGAAACCAATTAATAGTTATAATAATTCATAACTAAGCCACTAATAAGTGATAAATCCCAAAAATAGAGTGAAATAGAACAAATGCAGAAACAAATACAGCCCGACATCGGGGTATCACCAGTCATGAGCATATAATCATCCTTCTAAGAGTATGAAAAGACTACACAATCTAGTACAAAGCCAGTACAAGGAAAGAAAACATAGGAAGGAGAACCACTGGGCTGTGAACACTGAGCAGCTACTAGTCAACTTTGTACAGCCTGCTGGAAGCAATCGGACCTTGCTAGCGTGACTTGAGACTCCTAAATCTGCACATAGGATGCAGGGAGTAATGTGAGTACTCCAACCCAGTAAGTAATAAAAGTAAAGACAGCTGAGTGATCAGTAAAACAAGGAAAACACAGCAAAATGCTACAATGAGGCAGTTGAAAACCAGAACAATAAACAGTAAAAGTTCGTGAAAACTTCTTAGTTTAGTAAAACCTCTTTAAACATCTTTTAGCAATTCAAATGAGTGAATGAAAATAGGGATAAAAGATAGAAACACAAATTAGCCGCTCCGAAAAAATACCAGTAGAATAGCCCCTCGGGCTATAACATGGAACAACATCAGTCCCTCGGGCTATATCAAACCACAAACTGGGTACCCTCGCTCACTGGGTTTGTACAGACTCCGGGTACAAGCCATCTCGTGGCATAATCAAATAGACTTTCAACCTCATATCAAGTTATCTCGTGGCATAGCAACTCAGGCCCTCTGCGTCATAATCATAAATCAGTACAACACTATTGCGGTGCGCAACCCGATCCCATAATAACCTCACAACAGAGGCCATTGGCCCTACTCAGTCAGAAATCTCGAAAAGCCACTCGGGTACAGTAAAATATGATGCTCAGCCAAAAATATCATTTAAGATGTTAAAACAGAGTAAATATGGCTGAGTTATGAAAACAATAGAATACAACATGACTGAGTACAAATACAAAATCAAAACAGTGAGGAATATTACTAAAATCCCCTACGGGTTCAAAATAGTTGGCATGAGGCCCAAATATGGCATTTAGCCAAAAACATAATAATAGCAGACAATTTTCAATCAAATACGCGTTCAAACAATCATACGGGACAGATTAAGTCACAATCCCCAACGGTGCATGACCCCATGCTCGTCATCTAGCATGTGCGTCACCTCAAAGTAGTACAACGATATGAAATTCGGGGTTTCATACCCTCAGGACAATATTTACAATCATTACTTACCTCTATCCGGTCCAAACTCTAGCCCGAGATGCCTTTTCCTCTCGTCTCGGCTTCCCCTCACGTCGAATCTATCCAAAATCAGAATCATGACGTCAAAATATGCTATGGGAACGAAGCCTATACAAAAATAATCAAAGTACAACGCAAATCCCGAAATTAACCAAACCCGACCCCCGGGACCACGTCTCGGAATCCGATAAAAATTACATCAACACACTCCTTATCTTCCCACGAGTTCATACATACAAAATTTACAAAAATCCAACCACAAATGACCCCTGAAATCCCTAATTTTTTGTTTCCAATTACAAGCCCTAGTTCCTTCAATACACCAATTTCCATGAATTTCAAGCCTAATCAATGAAATAAAACCATAGGGACGAGTTTTATGTTCAATAATCTTACCTCAATGAAGTTCCCTTGGATTCCCTCTTCAAAATCCCCCTAAAAACTCCAAAATCGATTTAAAATGGTGAATAAAGGCTGAAAATTGCGAAGGATAAAATATGTACTTTCTGACTTCCGCACCTACGGTCCTTTTTCTGCTTCTTCTGTCAACCATCCGAAATTACCCCGAGGCCCCTAGGACCTCAACCAAACTTACAACCAAGTCATATACCACTATCCAAACTTAGACGAATCTTCAAAGCACCTCAAACAACATCGAATCAACCAAATCACATCGGATTCAAGCCTAAGGTTCCAAAAATCTTCCGAATTACGCTTTTGATCAAAAAGTCTATCAAACCACGTCTGAATAACCTAACACACATCCCAAATGACACAACAGACCTACTGCAACTCCCAAAATTCCATTCCGATCCCTATATTAAAATTTTACCTATCAACCGGAAAACGCTAAAATTCCATTTTCGCCAGTTCAAGCCTAAATCTACCACGGTCCTCCAAAACACGTTCTGATCACACTACTAAGTCCCAAATCATCCTCTGAAGCTATCTGAACCATCAGAATTGACGCCCGATCCCTTTTTCACATAGGTCAACATCTGGTTGACTTTTCCAACTTAAGCTTACTCAAAATAGACTAAGTATCTCAAACCTTACCAAAACCTCTCCGGACCCGAGCTAACCAACCTGATGACACATAATACAACTGAACAAGACAATAAGAAGTAGAAATAGGGGAAACGGAGCGGTAATACATGAATCGACTGGTCGGGTCGTTACATCCTCCCCCTCTTAAACAAACGTTTGTCCTCGAACGAGTCAAGAAACATACCTGAAGCTTCAAATAGGTGACGATATCTACTTTGTATCTCCCGCTCGGTCTCCCAGGTAGCCTCCTGCATGGGCCGACCTCTCCACTGCACTTTCAATTATGCTATTTCCTTTTATCTCAACTTTTGAACCTGACGCTCCAAAATAGATAATGGCTCCACTTCATAAGTCAAATCACCATCTAACTGAACCATGCTAAAACCCCAAACATGAGATAGATCACCAATATACTTTCAGAGCATAGAAACATGAAGTACCGGATGCACACTCGACAAGTTGGGTGGCAAAGCTAGCTCATAAGACATCTCCCCAATCTTTCGAAGTACCTCAAAAGGCCCACTAAACAGAGGACTCAATTTACCTTTCTTCCTAAATCTCATAACACCCTTCATGGGCAAAAGCTTCAACAGAGAACCTTCTCACCAACCATGTAGGGCACATCCCAAACCTTTCTGTCAACATAACTCTTTTATCGACTGCGCTACATGAAGCCTCTCCTAAATAACCTTCACCTTGTCTAAAGCATCCAGCACTATGTCTATATCCAATAGCCTAGCCTCACCCGGCTCAAACCAACCGACCGAAGATCTACACCGCCTCCCGTACAAAGCCTCATATGGAGCTATCTGAATACTCGACTGATATTGTTGTTATAAGAAAACTCTGCTAGCGGTAGAAACTGATCCCATGACCCTCAAAAATCAATGACACAAGCGCGCAACATGTCCTCCAATATCTGAATAGTGCACTCAGACTGCCCGTCCATCTGAGGGTAAAAATTTATGATCAACTTAACTTGAGTACCCAACTCTCGCTGTATCGACCTCCAAAACTATGAAGTAAACTGAGTTCCTCTATCTAAAACGATGGAAACTAGGACACCGTGCAAACAAACAATCTCCCGGATGTCACACCTCCTTTTTTTACGAGTTTTAATATACCCCGTTAAGGGCGTAAAGGAGTTTTTCCAATTAAAGGACAATCGGAACGGGATTTATTTACTATTTTATTCAGAGTCACCACTTGGGAGATTAATGGTGTCCCAAGTCACCGGTTGAATCCCGAACCGAGGAAAATATGACTCTGTTAACAGTCTGCACACCAGAAATCCGGATAAGGAATTCTGTTAACCCGGGAGAAGGTGTTAGGCATTCCCGAATTCCGTGATTCTAGCACGGTTGCTCAACTGTCGTATTTGATTTTATCTGATTTCCATATATGTTCTATTTTTATGTGCCTTTTATTGATAACCCGCTTTTATTCTATTTATGATTTATTTTACAAGAATTACAACGTCGTGAAAATGTATCTTGAACCACGCCGTACCAGTACGCCCGTGGCTTTTAACACATTTCGACTTCGTTGAGATTTGGATTTGGGTCACATAAATGTGCACCCGTATTTAGGAAAGTAATATTATTATCAATCGCGCCTAAAGCGACTACGCGTTTATTAACTTTGGGGAAGACCGTGAAATTCGCTAAACGGTTTATCCCGAATTTATAGATTTTTTTATTTAAGCAATTATTGAGGGCCCCGCAATTATGTATTTGATTTATTGGGCGAGGCTCATCTCCATTTTATTTAAAGTCAATCCTAAAGTATACTATATTTTTCTATTGGTTTTTGTCTCTAAAATGAAGAAAAAATCCTAGTTAATTATTATTTAAGAACTACTTCAATTTTGTTATTGAACTCTCACATCTTTTGGGCCTTGTAGTTGGCCCAAGGAGAGAACAAAACACAGACATGCATAAAGTGGGTCTGGTCTGGCCAAGCTCGTATGAGCATGTGTACCAGAACTGGGCCTATTGAGGCCACAATGGCTTGAAATGGGCTGTTCATTCCTGAACATTAATCTGAGCCCAAACGCTGACCAAATAACATGAAAACTGATCCAAATTAGTCTAAATGTGTGTGATTACTAGTTTATTAAAAGATCTAATGGATTATCAAAGTTACAATTTATTACCAGAATTTAATCAATACAAAACATACTGAATTCCTATTCGATCTTTACTGTTTCATCATATCCCAATCAACTACCTATTATTGAACCATCACATACTAAACTATCATTTAAAAACGGATCTTAACTATTACTGGCAATTGAAAATTTTAACATATTAAAAATACAGAACTGAACTTATGAAGTGTTAATACATGCTAAAAGGTTAAGTATGAGATATTCGTTTTTTTACTTATTAATTTCTAACAACCAAAACTATTCCTATAATATGAGATTAAACAATAGAAAATTTTAGATTTTTTGCTGCATACTATTTATTCGAAACTAATCCCTAGATCTAACAGTTACTTTTCTAATACTATGTATTCTAAGTTCTATAATGTCTCATTACAAATATAACACAATTAAAGTCCGAATGTAGCAATAGAAACAGTCCAAAACATTAATCTAATTACAATTGACTACTCCTAATGAATACATATTATCCTAACTAGATTTATATTTACTCAAATCTAATTACATAGAAATGTATTTACTGCTAACAGATTTCATAAGTAACAATCGACTTTGTTTTCATTGTATCAAGCTTGAAGTACAGCAATAGGAGAAATGTGTACCTGGAAAATAATAGAAATCAATGAGATTCTAGGTAAATTGAACAGAAACAGGAATCAGCAACAGAATCAATGTAGCAAATGTCAATCACAGCCTCAACACCACCAGATTTTAACCCAGCAAATGATAGAAATCAACAAAACCAAATACTCGACTATCTCAATGCAACTTCAACAACATTTGATTACCAGAACCAAACAGAATCATCCAAACAGCCTTCAAATTGATTTAAGAACTAATGAAACAGTGAGATTTTTTGAACTTTTTCTACTATTTTTTGATATTTTTGAGTTTTGGAAATGGTTAATTTCGAAAATGGAGATCTAGAATAACAGGATTGTTTTAGGGAGATTTTCAGATTGCTCCAAAAATTATAAAATGAGGCCTATGGATGCCTATTTATGGATTTGAAAATGAAGGGAATTTCATATTTTCAGAATTTATGAATTAGTCCCTTTTATTTCAGGTTTTACCCTTATTCTTTTATTATTTATTCAACTAACTATCCTTATTTGTGAAGAATTACACCTATTACCCCATCTAGAATATTCTATCTTGGTGTATTTCCTTATTTGCCCCTACCTTACTTAGAAATCTACCCTATTGCCCTTTTCCTATACCCAAACTACCCCCACTTCCCAAGGCTTATTACCCTTATCCCCTTTCATGTCTCCAGATTACCCCTGAACATTACTTGAATTTACCAACCGACCTACCCACCATTCACCTTTTTACCCCCTTAAGTTTGATTAATTTTACAAATTACCCTAATACCTCTTACCCTTTTGTCCCCTGAACTATTAACTAATTTTCAAAATTAACTACTAACTACTTATCAAATTGAAATGTAATCAGAAACTAGTTAACAAGCAGCTATAACGAATCGAACAATTCATCCAAAAAGATACTTAATAGATATTCAAACTAATTATTATCAATTCGATTCCAAAAACTAACAAGTAACAGATTTAACAAAACAAAATTATCTCTAACAAATATCAGAATCAAAAAAAAATTAAGATCTAACAGTTAATAGAATCGAGTAATTCAGACACTAACAAAGTCTTACTAAAAATCTAATTATACTAATTTCTATATCAAATCAAATCGATTTATTAAACCCTAATTTACTAATCAAGTTATTCATCAGAATCTTTATTAAAAATCCTATTTTAATATCAGAAACTAAGTCTAAAAGTATCAGATTTTTAATATTATTTTTTTAACGAACAAAATTAAAAGATAACAATCAGAAATCCTAAGTACTATATTGTTAATTTTTTATCAGGACGAGAATCAAAAAAGAAGAGAATCAAACACATGCAAGAAGAAGAAAGAAACAGAAATAGAAAAAGAAGCAGGAAACTTAGCTTTATTTGTTTTCTTGACAATTTTTCTTATCTTCTTTCTTTCTTTTTTTTTAGTTGAAAGATTTCCAGGATTTCAGGGGCCTTGGATATCAATTTTCTTGGATTTCTTGGTCACCGGCGAGTTTTGAATCATGATTTGAGCCTTTTTCTGTGACTTTTAAGACTCAAGGATCTCGATACTAGGTTAAGGGTGTCAAAGGGGAGATTTGGTGTGATTTTGGGGTGATTTGGCTAAACCAGTGTTCGCTGGAGTTAGGGTTTTGGCGACGCTTTTTGGAATATTCGAGGAGAACCAAAGAGATTCGAGGGAAAAGAAGTGGAGGGGTGTGATCAGGGGTTCACGATGGTTCTGGGATGTATTTTTGGTGGCGATTAGTTATGGTATTGTCTCCCGCCGGTAGGGTTCCGGCGGGGTTTTGGTAGGAGACGGGGGCGGCTGAGAGAGATGAGGGAGAATAGAATGATTTTTAGGGTTTAATTTTTTGTATTTTGGTATATTAAAAGACCTTCAGTGAACCAGAGCCGTTGGATTAATCACTTTAACGGTTCAGATCAACTGCCACCAATACGACGTCGTTTATTTTTTAATAAAAACTTAACCCCGTCCGTTGGATTAATTTGATCAAGGGCTCAGATTAAAATTACAATACGTCGTCGTTTTATTTCCTTGAGAAGATCAAGCTTCAGCCGTTAGATCAATTCATTTCAACGGCTAGGATTGGATTGCTCAAAACGGGGTCGTTTGGTGGTCTCTCTTGGAGCTGACCGGATGGGTATATGGACTGGGGCTGAACGGGTAAGGGCATATTTTTTGGGCCTGGGCATTTTGGTTTTGGGTTTGGTAATCAGTCCAATTTTTATATTAGTCCAAATCTTTTATTTTGTATTCTTTTGCATTGTATTTTCCTTTTGTATTTTTTTTTTTGTATTTTATTTTCCTTTTGTATTTTTGTATTTTATTTTCCTTTTGTTATGTTTCCTGATTTTATTAAATTGTTAAACTATTAAATTCTCAAATCTATTTTATAGTAATTTTCGATTAAAACACTAGAAGGCTATTTTTTGATTTTTCTTAAATTGTAAATTTAAAAATCCTAATGCATATGCATATTTTTTGTATATATTTTTTAATATGAATTATTATGCAACTAATTAACATAATAATGCCACCAATATCAACAAAATTGTAAAAATAATAAAAAACTATTTTGTTTGGATTTTATGGGAATAGCTCATATATAGGGCAAAAATCACGCGCTCACACCGGATATATACCTCTGCCAACCGCTCTGAAGAATAGGTAGTACACACAGGAATGAAGTGCGCGGAATTTGTTAGTCGATCCACAATCACCCAAATAGCATCAAACTTCTTCAAAGTTCGTGGGAGCCCAACTACAAAGTCCATGGTGATCTGCTCCCACTTCCACTCTGGGATATCCATCTGCTAAAGCAAGCCACCCAATCTCTGATGCTCATATTTCACCTACTGACAATTGAGACACCGAGCTACAAATTCTACAATGTCCTTCTTCATTCTTCTCCACCAATAATACTGTCTCAGATCCTGATACATCTTCGCTGCACCCGGATGAATAGAATACCGAGTGCTATGAGCCTTCTCTAGAATCAATTCCCAAAGACCATCAACATTGGGCACATATATTTGGCCCTGCATCCTCAATACCCCATCATCATCAACAATCACATCTCTGGCATCGTCGTGTTGAACTCTATCCTTAAGGACAAGCGAATGAGGATCATCATATTGGCGCTCTCTATTGCGATCAAATAAGGAAGATCGAGAAAATACACAAGCCAATACCCGACTGGGCTTCGAAATATCCAACCTCACGAAGCGATTGGCCAAGGCCTGAACATCAATTGCAAGAGGTCTCTCCCTAATATGAATATATTCAAAACTCCCCATACTCACCGCCTTCCGGCTCAAAGCATCGACCACCACATTGGCCTTCCCCGGATGGTACAAGATAGTAATATCATAATTCGTTAGCAGCTCTAACCATCTTTGTTGCCTCAAATTGAGATCCTTCTACTTGAACAAGTGTTGGAGGCTACGATGATTAGTAAATACCTCGCAAGACACACCATACTAATAAGCCTCCAAATCTTCAACACGTGAACAATGGCAGCCAATTCCAAATCATGAACAGGGTATTTTTTCTCATGGGGCTTCAACTGATGAGAAGCATAAGCAATAACTCTACCCTCCTGCATCAACACACATTCAATATCAACTCTCGAAGCATCACAATACACAATATATGAACCTGAAGCTGATGGTAAAACTAACACTGGAGTTGTGGTCAAGGTAGTCTTGAGCTTCTGAAAGCTCTCCTCACACTCATCCGACCACATAAATGGGGCACCCTTCTGAGTTAACTTAGTTAAGGGTGATGCGGTAGATGAAAATCCTTGAATAAACTGGCTGTAATAATCTGCCAAACCAAGAAAGCTGCGAATCGTTGTGGCTGAGGACGGTCTGGGCCAACTTTGAACCGCCTCTATCTTCTTCAAATCAACCTGAATACCGTCAATGGACATCACGTGCCCCAAACATGCCACTGAACCGAGCCAAAACTCACATTCGAAGAAATTTTCATAAAGTTTCTCCTCCCTCAACCTTTAGAATAGAACTCTCAAATGATCTGCGTGCTCCTCCTGATTATGCGAATACACCAGAATATCATCAATGAAAAATATGACAAACAAGTCGAGATACGGTCGAAACACGTTGTTCAAAAAATGCATGAACATTGATAGGGCATTGGTCAGCCCAAAAGACATCACCAAGAACTCAAAATGACTGTATCGGGTCCTAAAAGTTGTCTTAAGAATATTCGAGTCCCTGATCTTTAGCTAGTGATACCCTGAACAAAGTTCAATCTTGGAGAACACTCTCGCTCCCTGAAGCTGGTCAAGCAAATCATTGATACGAGATAAAGGATACTTGTTCTTGATTGTTACTTTGTTCAACTACATGTAATCAATGCACATCCTCATCGTGACATCCTTCTTGTTCACAAATATAATAGGCGCACCCCTAGGCGACACACTAGGTCGAATAAACCCCTTATCAAAGAGTTCCTGAAGATACTCCTTCAACTCCGTTGGTGCCATACGATACGGTAGAATAGAAATGGGCTGAGTGCCCGGCACCAGATCAATACCATAATCAATATCCCTGTCTGGTGGCATACCCAACAGGTCTACAGGGAACACATCGGGAAAATCCCTCACAATTGGAATAGAATCAATACTGGGAGTCTCTGCACCGACATCTCTCAAAAAAGCTAAGTAGGAAAGACAATCATTCCCAACCATACGCGGGACCTCCAAGAATGAAATTACCCTACTAGGAACATAATTAGTCGAACCTCTGCACTCAATCCATGGCACACCCGGTATAGACAAAGTCATTGCCTTAGCATGATAGTCCAAAATAGCGCGACATAGAGATAGCCAATCTATGCCCAATATAACATCAAAGACTACCATACATAATAACAAAAGATCCACTTGGGTCTCTAGACCCCAATAGTCACCACACATGACCAGTACGCATGGTCTACAACAATAGTATAGCCCACGGGAGTAGATATATGAACAAATGAAACAAGAGACTCATCAGGCATTTCCAAATAACCAGAAAAGTATGATGACACATAAGAGTAAGTGGAATCGGGATCAAATAATACAGAGGCATCTCTGTGGCATACTGAGACAATACCTGTAATCACAGCATCTAAAGCAATAGCATTGGGTCTAGCTGGGAGTGTGTAGAAACGAGCCTGACCGCCACCTAATCGACCTCCCTCTCTTGGGCGACCCTTAGCTGACTGACCTCCACCCCTAACTGGCTGGGTGGGTGGGGGTAGAGTTACTGGCGCTGAAGCCGATGGCTGACTCCTCTGCTGAGATGAACCTCCAAGACAATGAGGACACTGCCTCCACATATGAACCAACTCTCCATACTCATAACAACTCCCAAGTGTTAGAAACGGGGACTGAAGGGAACCCCTAGCACTAGAATGACTAGCAGATGCACTTGGCATAGAAGAGCCTTGAATTAATAGAGCACGAGACGAACTCTGGGCTGGAAGAGCACTGAATGATGAATAGCCCTAATGAGAACTGTGAGAACCATAACCCGATGACGCCCTACGGTAACCTGGGCGAGCGGATCGAGCATGGCTACGGCCTCTACCGTGCTGAAACTAACCTCTCAAAGGAGAAACACCGTAACTACTAGATCCCCAAGGCCTCTTGACCTTCCTCTCATCTCACTCCTGACGACGAACTGACTCAATCTCGCGAGCAATATCAACAAGCTCCTCAAGAGTAGCACCAAACACCCTCTCCCTAGTTATGAGAATTCGAAGCTGGTATATGAGGCCATCAACTAACCTCCCAATCCTCTCTCTCTCTCTCTGTCTCCGTAGGAACCAACCAAATAGCATGATGAGCTAGCTCTGCGAAACTCATCTCATACTATGTCACATTCATATCTCCCTGACGCAACAACTTGAACTGCATGCGCAGCTCCTCTCTGCGACACTGTAGCACATACTTGTCCAAAAAGAGAACGGAGAATTGTTGCCAGTTAAAGGGTGCTGCACCAATAGGCCTACGCCTCTCATAGCCTCCCACCAAGTAAAGACGGCTCCAAAAAACTAAAAAGTAGTGAAAGCGACCCCGCTGGTCTCCAGAATCCCCGTTGTACAAAGAATCCTCTCACACTTGTCCAAGAAAACCTAGGCATCCTTGCCCTCTACACCACTGAAAGTCGGAGGCTGACATCTACCAAACCTCTCCAACCTGCGTTGCTCGTCCTCTGGCATAGCAAGATCTACATAGTCCTGAGCAGCTGCAACCGGGTGGTCTGGATGTGCCCCCGGTGTCTGAAGTCCCTGCACGGCCTGCTCAGGTGTGCGAGCGGCAGGAGTCTGAGCACCTCCTCCGGCCCGAGAAGTAGTTGCGGCTGTAGTAACTGAGACCGCCTAAGCTAGGCCAGTGCATACTGATAGAATTTGAGCCAGGGCCTCCTGAAGACTTGGAATAATAATGGGCACAGCTGGTGCCTGAGCTGGTGCTGCTGGAGCATCTATAACTGGGACATGATCCTAAACTGGGGCGGCTGGTGGATCTGCAGGTGCTGCCCTAGCTGCGATGCGGGCTACACCTCTGCCCCTACAACGGCCTCTACCACATCCTCGGACCCTAGTGACCACAGTTGGTGGTACTGGTGGTCGTCCATCCTGACCGGTCTCTCGGGTCCTCACCATCTGTGAGAGAATAAAATAATAGAAGTTTATACTCTGATCAATATATTTGCACAACAAGAATTCAAGAATATGAAGTTTCCTAAAGCTTATGCAGCCTCCCGAGGATAAATACAGACATCTCCGTATTGATCCGCGAGACTCTACTAAACTTTCACATGACTCGTGAGACCTATGTAACCTAGGCTCTGATACCAACTTTTCATGACCCTAAACCAGACTCAGTCATGATGGCGCCTATCGTGAAACAAGGCCACTCGACACAAACCCCCAAACCAATTAACAGTTATAATAATTCGTAATTAAGCCATTAATAAGTGATAAATACCAAAAATAGAATGAAATAAAATAAATACGGAAACAAACATAGCTCGATATCAGGGTGTCACCAGTCACGAGCATCTAAACATCCGTCTAAGAGTATGAAAAGACAACACAGTCTAGTACAAAGCTAGTACAAGGAAAGTAAAGATAGAAAGGAGAAGCACTGGGTTGCGAACGCCGAGCAACTACCTAGTAAACTTCGTACACCATGCTGGAAGTAATCAGACCTCGCTAGCGTGACCCGAGACTCCTGAATCTGCACACAGGTTGTAGGGAGTAATGTGAGTACTCTAACCCAGTAAGTAATAAAAGTAAAGGCAGCTCAATGATAAGTAAAACACAGCAAAATGCTACAACGAGGCAGTGTAAAACCAGAATAATATAATAAAATAGTAAAAGCTCATAAAAACTTCTTAGTTCAATAAAACCTCTTTAAACATCTTTTAGCACTTCAAATGAGTGAATGAAAATAGGGATAAAAGATAGAAACATAAATCAGCCCCTCGGGCAAAATACAAACAGAACCAGCCCCTTGGGCTATCTCACAATCACCCGTATTAGCCCCTCAGGCTATAACATGGAACAACATGAGCCCCTCGGGCTTATATCACATCACAAACTGGGTACCCGCGCTCACTTGGGGTGTACAGATTCCGGAAGGGACCACTTATGGCCCAAGCGCAATAACAAGCCATCATGTGGCATAATCAAATAGGCTCTTGGCCTCATATCAAGCCACTCGTGTCATAACGACTTAAGCCTCCAGCCTCATAATCATAAAATCAGTACAACACTGTTGCGGCCTGCAGCCCAATCCAATAATAACCTTATAACATAGGCCCTCGGCCCTACTCAGTTAGAAATCTTTAAAAGCCACTCGGGCATAGTAAAATATGATGCTCAGCGCAAAATAACATTTAAGATGTCAAAACAGAGTAAATATGGCTGACTTATGAAAACAGTAGAATACAACATGATTGAGTACAAATTCGAAATCAAAATAGTGAGGAATAGTAATAAAAATCCCCTATGGGTTCAAAGTAGTTGGCACGAGGCCCAATTATGGCATTTAGCCCAAAATATGATGATAGCAGACAGTTTTCAATCAAATACACGGTTAAGCAATCATACGAGACGGACTAAGTCACAATCCCCAACGGTGCACGATCCTACGCTTGTCATCTAGCGTGTGTGTCACCTTGAAATAGCACAATGATGTGAAATTCGGGGTATCATACCCTCAGGATAGAATTTACAATCATTACTTACCTCTATCTGGTCCAAACTCTAGCCCAGGATGCTTTTTCCTCTCGTCTCGGCCTCCACTCACATCGAATCTATCTAAAATCAGAATCATGATGTCAAAATATGCTGCGGAAATGAAGCCATGCGAAAAAAATCAAATTACAATGCAAATCTCGAAAATAACCAAACTCGACCCCCAGGACCACGTCTCGGAATCCGATAAAAATTATATCAACACACTCTTTATCCTCCCACGATTTTATACATACCAAATTTACAAAAATCTAACCATGAATGACCCCTCATATCCTTAATTTTTGGTTTCCAATTACAAGCCCTAGTTCCTTCAATATTTACCCACCAATATCCATAAATTTCAAGCCTAATCAATGAAATAACACCATTGGGACGAGTTTTATGTTCAATAATCTTACCTCAATGAAGTTCCCTTGGATTCCCTCTTCAAAATCCCCCAAAAAACTCCAAAATTGATTTAAAAATGGTGAAGACAGGCTGAAAATCGCGAAGGACGAAATATATACTTTCTAACTTCTGCACCAATGGTCCTTATTCTGCTTTTGCGGTCTAACCCACCGTATCTGTTGTTTTCACTTAAAATTCCATTTCCGCATTTGCGATTAAATGCCCACACCTATGTTATCGTAGGTGCGCTCCAGTAGCCGCTTCTGTGATTCCAGCTGACCTTCCCCTTAGTCGTATCTGCATCTCCATCTATGCTTCTGCGAGTCCGCACTTGCGGTCCCCTAGCCGCAGGTGTAGTTATGATAGCAATAGTAAAGCTTCAGCTGCCAACTCAACTCAAAATATTCTATCAACCATCCGAAATCACCCCGAGGCCCCCGAGACCTCAACCAAAAGCGTAAACAAGTCATATACCACTATCCAAATTTATGCCAATCTTCAAAGCACCTCAAACAACATCGAACCAGCCAAATCACATCGGATTCAAGCCTAAGGTTTCAAAAATCTTCCGAATTACGCTTTTGATCAAAATGTCTATCAAACCACGTCCGAATGACCTAAAATTTTGTACACACATCCCAAATGACATAACAGAACTACTACAACTCCCGAAATTCCATTCCGACCCCTATATTAAAATCTCACCTATCAACTAAAAAATGCCAAAATTCCATTTTCGCCAATTCAAGCCTAAATCTACCACAGACCTCCAAAACACGTTTCGATCATATTCCTAACCAAATCATCCCCCAAATCTATCCGAGCCATCAAAATTCATGCCTGATACTTTTTTCACATAAGTCAACATTCAATTGATGTTTCCAACTTAAGTTTGCTCAAAAGAGACTAAGTGTCTCAAACCTTACCAAAAGCTCTCCGAACTCGAGCCAACCAACCCGATATCACATAATACAGCTGAAAAAGACAATTAGAAGTAAAAGTGAGGAAATGGGGTGGTAAAACATGAAACGACTGGCTGGGTCGTTACAATTTCACGGGGAAAACAATAACGTAGTTTCTCCAAGAGCCGGTGTACCATCGATTAACCCTAGGGAAGTGTCTATTGCCGAACCAATCGATGTTAGTTCGCTCATTGATTTGAATGCAGGCTTAGGGGAAGACCCCAGAGGAAGTGCACGTAAAAGTACCATCTGGTGGACAAGGAACACAGGGTGTAGGAGATGGGGGAGTTAGTCTCCAGGTAATATTCGAGATGCTACAAGCTCAACAGGTTGTTATCGCTCAGCTTCAAAGTCAAAATAAAACTCCGAGTGTAGTCGAACTAGAAATCACTCGTCGTACTAAGCCGGTGCCAGAAAGGTCGAATAGTAATGGATCAGGGACTGATCCTACAATTATGAAGATGCTCGAGGAGATCACCAAAAGAATCGAGTCGGGAGAGAAAAAATCAAAGATAATGACTAGAAAGTGGAAACATACAACTCTCGTGTTGATCAAATACCGGGGGCACCCCCATCTTATAAGGTTTAGATGTAAAGAAGTTTGTGCAAAAGCCATTTCCTCATAGTGCGGCCCCGAAGCCTATTCCTATGAAATTCCATATGCTGGATATACCTAAATACAATGGGATGAGCAATCCTAATGAACACATCACTCCGTACACACACGAGATTAAAGGAAATGACTTAAATGATGATGAGATCAAGTCGGTTTTGTTGAAAAAATTTAGGGATACTTTGTCAAAGGGAGCAATGATTTGGTATCACAACTTGCCACCGAATTCTATCGACTCATTTGCTATGTTAGTAGACACCTTCATGAAGGTGCACGCGGGGACCATAAAGGTCGCAACAAGGAAATCAAACATTTTAAAGATAAGACAGAGAGGTCATGAAATTCTAAGGGAGTTTGTATCCTGATTTCAAATGGAGCGAATGGAACTACCACCGTTCACAAATGATCAGGCCATTCAAGCTTTCACCTAGGGGTTGAACAACTGGAGTTTGATAGCATCACGATAGTTAAAGAAAAACTTGACTGAGTATCCAGCTGTAACTTGAGAAGATGTGCACAATCGATATCAATCGAAGATTAGGGTCGAGGATGACCAACTACGGGCCCCCTTAGGTTCAGTTCATCCAAACAGATTGGCAGTTAAAACCCCAAGGGATAAAGACAGGGAATCAAGGTCGAACAGAGAACGGTATTAGCCATATATTGCAGATCGAAGAAATAATGGTTAGGGGAGAAATCATCCCCGTAATGATAAAAAGAATGATCGAGGGAAAAATTCTCAGGGACTTATGAGTAAGAGTAGTTTTGACAAAATGTCGATTGTCACACCTCCTTTTTCACTACCCCGAAAGGGTATAAGAAAGTTTTTTTCAATTTAAGTAACAATCCAGACGGGATTATTTATCGAATTCAGAGTCTTCACTTGGGATAATTTATGGTGTCCCAACTCACCGGTTTAAAATTCCGAATTGAGGAAGGTTGACTCTATTCATGGTCTGCAAACACAGAAATTCGAGTAAGGAATTCTGTTAACTCGGGAGAAGGTGTTAGACACTCCCGAGTTTTGTGATTTTAGCACGATCGCTTTGATCATACTTGGCTCATTAAAATTGTCTAATTACTTATTTTAGAACCTATGTACATTTGCCTCCTTTAATTAAGAAATTATCTTGAAACGGCTCACACGTATGTGCATCGATTTGTTTGGCGCGTCAAAAATCATGTCATGCGTACATGTCCACAATTAATAACGTTTTATTATTATTAAAACAAATTGGCCAAATTTGCGCGAACGCATACTCCAGTTTTATTTTTAAAATTGCAATTATGTCACGTGAACGTATCCATAATCGCGATGATATATTAAATCATGCCTAAAGCAAACTATGAATATTTATTTTTTAAAAATAAGAACAAAAGGATATATGCAGCATCTGTTACGAGTTATAAACTCTTACAATAAGATAATATAGCACATTTTTGTCTTCTAAAAAAAAATGGCATGAATGAAGACGGATCACTCCATGTTAATTACTTACATTACTTCCATCCCTAAGATCTTTCGAGCAAATGACGGGGGGAATGACTTCACATTATAATCAAAGTGCCAAATATGAAAATTGTATGCTTTATTCTGAAAATAAAGTAACGATTTGTTGATATGAAATTGTTAACCCCATGGTCACAAAATAGATACCAACGTCTCCAAACTAGGCAGAAAAGATAAGAAAATTTCCAACATGGCCAGTGCCTCATTGAACAAATGAAACAAATCAGCCCAAACCTAATGCCGAAGACTTAATTTAAACGATGTCAAACCTAACCCCATAGCTCATTGAACAAGTATTTACAGAAAACAGAATCGACTAGATGCTAAAACATTGCTCAAAGCAGAGCAAGATATCGACTCATAACTCAGCAAAACTTAAAGCTTACGCGAATCCAAATAGACCATTTAAATGCAAGGCAAACTCAAGAGAATTAAAGTAGAACACATTCATCATCTCAAAACATAGACAAATTCTAAACATCTACTTTGTTTTAATCCAAAGGTTTCTGATCACGCCCAATGTATATCCTCTAAATAGGATTCTGCGGACATTACAAATAAAACCCAAGTATTAAGCCCAGGGTCGAATCCACAGAGAGTCAACCTAACAACTGCTATCTTTAAACTCACTCACTTCTCAGAACCAGCTTCC
>MU697006.1:69307-136070 GCA_026770625.1 Nicotiana glauca | reverse complement strand
TCCTTAACCATTTTGTACCTACAATTCATGAAAAACACTAATAAGAGCATTTTGTCATCATATATATTATCAAAACAACATAAAAATGTGATTATTTAAGGCGTGATTATAGTCAAATTCACTTATTATCAGTTTCATTACAATTTTAGTCATACTTTAGATAGAGGCAGAGATATGAACCTGAGAAATTCTTAATCAACGGAAAATTAAAGGGATTTGGCGACGAGCTTGAAATGAAAAACAACGGCTAAAAATTGAGATTCAACAGGAACCGCGACCAAGACTCAACAACGGACCTCGAATCCACACTAAAAAACTCGAAACCCAAACTCGAATTCAGTCCCAAACTCTAACCAAAATCCATTAATGAACCTCTGAACCTCAGATACCCATAAACTAACCCTTCAATTGTCTTCCGAGTCCTTGCACAACTCAATTTTGATATGTTTAAGTAAGTAACAAAAGATAAGAACAGACGTTCAAGCTGCTGCTATAAAATGTTCGACTTCAAGACGAAACTAAGCAATTCACTCGAGTCTTTGTGTGAATGTTTTGTGATGGTATGCAGATAGGTTAGAGGAATTTCCTTTCTTGAACAAAAAAATGACAAAAAGAAGTCTGGAGGTGAAGAGTGGTTAGCTGTTAGGAGAAGACGCGGTTAAGGATGAGCCAGCGAAAGGGGAGGGATGGTTTTGTCACAAACGACTGAAGGGTTGTCTCTGTTTTTTGTTTTTTTAGAAAAAGATGAAAGGGGAGGGGGGAGTCGTTTATATGGTGTTCAACGGCAGATTTTTTATGCCTAGGGGTCTAGGGTCTAGGTTGTATCTTAGGGTGTATTTTTGTTACAGAGGAAGGGTTTTTAGGTTAAGGGGATATGGGTTTGGTATTATTGAGCCTTAACATTGGGGCCAAGACTAAGAAAATGGACTACAAGATAAAAGTGGGATAAACTAACCCAAAACTAACTCTTCCTTCAACGAGGGTGACCTTTGAGAGTTCCTCAGTGATTGAGCTAAGAATCACTTCAGAGAAAGAGACACCAATAGAAAAAATGAGCAGGAAGAATCACAACATGTAATTCGTTGGCATGGTCGATGTTCCACAAGGGACTATATTCAAACGTACCAAGGTGTCGATCACTAGAGAAAAGCGGACTCGGGGTTATATGACCGAGGGCATCCTATCATTTGATGACAAAGAAGTGGAAGGAATTTCTTAGCCGCACAATAAAGCGCTAGTAATTTCTATTTTGTTAAATAAAATTCAAGTTAAACGTGTTCTAGTGGGTCCAGGAAGTTCAGCAAACATAATCAGATCGAGGGTCATAGAGTAGCTCCGCCTGCAGGACCAAATTGTGCATGCATCTCAAGTCTTAAACGGCTTCAACATGGCAAGTGAAACAATGAAGAGAGAGATAATCCTACTAGTAAACGTGGTCGGGACCATCCAAGAGATATAATGCATACTCGGAAGATCATGGATCCACAACATGAGGGAAGTACCGTCGACCTTTCATCAAATGATGAAATTCTCAAGAATGGATGGTGTGAAAACAGTTTAAGGGGAACAACACGCTGCAAAGGAAATGTTTGCAGTCGACGAGCTGATGCAATATCAGCTCCTTCGACCTCAGAAAAAGATAAGTAGATGGACAAATAGCAATCACCGTTTTCAGACTCGACCGAATCGAAGAAGAAGAAGAGGATTTCCTTACTCCTCGAACTTTCATTGTTCCTGACGAATCAGATGCAACCAAGTCAACGGCCGAGGAGCTGGAACAGGTGATAATGATCGAGTATCTACTCGATCAGACAAACCGGCCCCTCCATCCTTGGTCCTTGTCCTCATCAATGCTTGAGAACAGCACCTTCAAGGATCGACGTTGGAGCTTTATCAGCCCACCTCGATAGAGGCGAGGCTGTACAGACTAATCAGATGGTCGAGGGTAAAAGACATCCCCTTGACCGTGCTCGAAAAGTACCTGAGCAAAATGACGATACACCAGAAATAAGGGTAGATATGGTCAAGGTTCACTCGATATTGATGACAGAAATCGGGTATGACCGGGTCTACGGGATCCAATGTGAAAGGATAAGTATACACACTTAAATACCCTTCCACATGGGGAGTGATGTCCTCCTCAGGAGAAGGAATCACCACCTCTTTATCCTCCCAATTGCAGTCCTTTTTTACCTGCTCGAGATCATCTTCAGATATCGAGCAGATGTATTGAGACATGGGCTCGCATCGGCCAGGAACTAATGCAGGCCTATCGACTTTGAAATCGGAAGATAGCTCGCATGGCCCCAGGATGTACTCTTCGATACGAGGTGCCACCGTCATTCTACCATCGGCCGACCGCGATGATGAGAGGCTTTATCTTTCTACGGATTAGTTTTAGATATTTTAGCTATCACTATTGTGAAACTCAAGAGAAGAGAAGAAGTTGATGTTGTAACAAGCACAAATTGAAGAAAATGATGGAGTCAAAGAAGATGAAGAAGCTAGTAAAGATTTGGGAAAGGTTTGAGAAGTAAATATTGCAAATGTTGTGAAATTGACCTACTTATAATGGCCGCTTCAACGGTTTGGGGAAGCAAATGGCCGACCATCAGCCGCCTTCAATTAATGACCTTGGAAACTATGCGGACGCGACCCTTCAATCACTTCTATCGCTGATGTCATGGGATTCATGATCGAGGCACCAGAGCATCAAGGATCAAATCGTTTCTTATCGTCTTACTCTAAGAAATGCGAGGACTATCTGTATACGGCCGAAATTAGGTATGCCCGATTCCGTAGGCTCGAGGGATCACTTCGAGAAAAAGTTCAAAATAGATCGGGCTCGAGCCCAACGACAGAGTACAAGACTTGAAGATCGAAGCGCTTGATGAACACCGAGGCCAAGTATGACCAACCTCGAGATAATACCGTTATGATTTCATAACAGAAAGAGCGAGATTCCCGCAACGGCCTTAAGATCATGGAGTAAATTTCTGAACGAATTTGTACTAGGCGGTTAGCCAACTGTATAATAAGATTCCCTACTATAATTAGAAGTACACCTTATTTATGATTCCCCTACTATATAAAAGGGATCACAATCATTTGTAACACATCAATCATTGACAAGAGAATATAAATACATCACTTTCTTTCTTATTTTTCATCATAAGTGCCTTATTATATTATTGTTCTGATTAACCTACCTCGAGGCTGCCATAGCTCGAGGCCGAGACTTGATTGCACACTGGTTTGATTTACTTTACTCTTTAATTTATACACTTGATTCATTGTTTATGAGTTAGCATTGAATTAAATCACATATCTTTAAAATCATAATACAAGTTTAATTGTTACTCGAATTTTAGGGTAAACAAAAACAATAGAAGAAGAGTATTGCAGAGAAAAATAGAGAAAACTTTTTTTGACTTTCGATGATATACAATGGAATAGAACCCCTCTATTTATAGGGAAAAAGTGACTTAGCCACCAAGGGACAAACCTTAAAATATCTCTAAATTATAGACATTCACCTTAATTATATATAATTCTATTTATACCAACGGCCTATATATATATATATAGGAGTAAATCGACTTTAATTCTCGGTGAAGGATTGTAAATGAGACTATAATGTTGTATTGTTTTATCCAAATAATGTTGTGATTTACGCGCAAAAGAAAAAGTAAACGCATGCTTGATTGGTGAAAGAAAAAATAGCGCATGCATGATTACATAATCACTGCCACGACACCTCCTCAATCATTTTTAGATTGATCATAATAATTCATACTCCCTCCGTTCCAATTTATGTGAACCTGTTTGACTGGACACGGAGTTTAAGAAAAAAATGAAGACTTTTGGAATTTATAGTCCTAAACAAGTCCAAATGGTACCCAGAGTATTTGTGTGGTTATAAAAGCCTCTCATTAAGGGTAGTATTGTAATTTTAAGCTAAATTGTTACCAAACATAAAAAAGATTCACTTTTTTTGGAACGGACCAAAAAATAAATAGATTCACATAAACTGGAATAGAGGGAGTAGGTACCATTAGCTAGTAATTTCTCCTCCGATCTTATGTGATCTGACATTTTGTTTTAGTCTATTAAAAATTTAACTATACTTTTCTCTTGAAAAATATGTAAATCTTAACTTTCTTATTTTCTTTCATTAACAGGATTTGTTGGTAATTGTACCAATTTAATATACAAGTTTATTTTTACAAGGAAAAAGAAAATGGGGAAATCTTAACGCCCCTACAATTTAATAAATAATTTTGGTATTGTATATAGTTAACTTATATGTTAAAATATTTTTAAAGTTTTTTCAATTACACATTCAATCAAACAGTTCAAATGGAATTTTGATAGTATGCAAATAGATTTTCCATGAATCTTAATTAGTTAGATTAGCAAATTTGCAATACCAAAAATTAATAATTTAAAAAAAAAAAGTAGTTGTTGAGAATATGAGCATATGATAGCCTCTCCTTGGAAATCGAGAAGGTGCCACCGGTTTGCCTGCTAATGTTTTGATTCGGTGAATTAATTCAGTAAATTAGGAATTGTTTAACTTAAACATTCCCATTCCAGCCTGCCACTGTCAGTGCCAACCTACTTCCTTTCGTCAAACACTTCAATTCTGCTAGCTTCCCTAAAACGACACCGCTTCAAATATTTCCTTACTTTTATTTAAATAGTATAATAATTATTAATGACAAAAACAATAATAATGGAGTAATAGAATCGTTCTTTTTTGGACGGAGTATTTATTGGGGAAAAAATGAACGGAAATGTGAGTAAAGAGTCGTAGTGCGCACATTGGCCGCTTCACAACGCCAACTATTTCCCCATTGTTATCTCTGCTCATTCATCCATTTTCTTCCTCAATCGCTTCCGGATTCTTCTCAGAACGACGCCATTCCGATCGCTCCTTTTTCGGTAAGCTTTTCATTTGCATACTTATAAAAATTTGAAGATCAGGAGATGTTAATAGATATTTGAAAATAACCTCTGTTTATGTCTGATGTTGCAGTTAGGGTTTAAATCGGATCCGATTAGATCGGGAGTGTTGATGCCGATCTGAAAAAAATTGCTCGTTTTGTGTAGGTTTGGGAGAGAAGATATCATAATTCATAAGTGATGGCGAATAGAGTGGATCACGAGTACGATTATTTGTTTAAGATCGTGTTGATTGGGGATTCTGGAGTAGGAAAATCAAATATATTATCCAGGTTCACGAGAAATGAATTCTGTTTGGAGTCGAAATCCACTATCGGAGTTGAGTTCGCCACCAGAACTCTTCAGGTCTGTACCAAACTCATGAACCATGATGTATTTTTATTTTGCTCATTCCTTTTGAGCTTCGCGTGCAATGATTTTCTAATTTCTGTTGGTTCAACCTTTACGTTTTGGATTTAAGTTATATACAGTGACAATGTAATGAATTTTTTACAACATCTGTGTGATATAACCAGTTATGTTACTTACAATTTGTTTCTAGATTATCAATCAATACTATTAAATAGAGTTGTTTGCAATTATCCTTTTAAGTGGCTTGATTGGGTAAATATCTTTTTACACCGTCCATGCATAAAACTTAAAATCCTTAGTTTTGGGTTTTGTAATTACTCTTGTGAAACATGAACGCTAAAATAAACTGTTGAATTATTAACTGTATGCCTGTTGGAATTGTGTGTTTTATGATGTGAATGTCATAGAGATTATTGAATCATGAGAGCTGTTGATTTTGAGCATTTATTCATCTCAAACTGAGGATTTAATGTGACTTTCATTCACATTTCTGTGCTGATGATTGCTTTCTGTTTCATATTTTGAATTCCGCTTCCGTGGTCATATGTATTTTTGACTAAATGACTCATCAAATTAGTTTATCTCGTTATCCTTTGTAAACAAAAACAAACACCTCAGACATGATCATCATCTACTGAGTGAAAGCCAAGAAATTTGATTCTTTGATAGTCTACAGAGTACAGATTCAGTCATATATTCAGGTATGCACAAGATAAAGTGCATAGACGCAGCTTGACCTTTTGTATAGCCATATTCTTGTTAGGAGTGAGGAAATTTTGGTACTTGTGATTTATGTCTAATTGCCTTGGTTATGGATTCATCTGTCTGGACTCTGAAGCTCAACTAATGTGCTTCCCAGAAAAAAGTAGGAATGCTTATGACTTGGCATGACACCTTTAACAATTATGTGTGGCCTTGCACAATACTGCTCTCTGTTAAAATGAAAATGTTCAACAGCAAAAGGGAATTGGAGTTTTTTAATGGCGCTTATCATCCCTTTTGGACAAAAAGATCTTAACACTGAGATTATTGACTTTGAAACCCCAATTGTGTAACTGATGCAAAATGTTTTTTCTGCCAGCAACAAGATCCATTTCTTATCATTATTAAGTCATGGAAATGGGGGGATGGTACAAAGTTACTTGTCTTTTGGCATCTCTCACGGAGTAAAATATTTACTTAATTATGCAGGTGGAGGGAAAAACAGTGAAGGCCCAGATATGGGACACTGCAGGACAAGAAAGGTACAGAGCCATTACCAGTGCTTACTATCGAGGAGCAGTTGGTGCACTCCTTGTCTATGACATAACAAAGAGACAAACATTTGACAATGTTCAGAGATGGCTACGAGAATTGAGAGACCATGCGGACTCTAACATTGTAATCATACTGGCAGGAAACAAGTCTGACCTTAAACATCTTAGAGCAGTCTCTGAGCAGGATGGTCAAGCTTTAGCTGAAAAGGAAGGACTTTCATTTCTTGAGACCTCAGCATTGGAAGCTCTTAATGTTGACAAGGCTTTTCAGACTATATTGACAGATATTTACCATATCATAAGCAAGAAGGCATTGGCAGCCCAGGAAGCAGCCGCGAGCACTGCACTTCCTGGTCAGGGTACAACAATCAACGTCAGTGATAACTCTGCAAATGTGAAGAGAGGCTGCTGTTCAACTTGAGTTGGTGTTTCAAAAAGAAATAGAATTTGTAGCAAGGCATAAATTTTTTTTTTTTCCCTTTTTCTTTTCTTTTCCTTTTCAGGCTTGTAGATTACTTTCTTGATTCATTTAAGAGGAGAGCTTGTGCATGTTCATTATCTATTGGTTAGGACGATCTGTACTTCACATGATACACAGTTTAACTGTTTACTTGAAGAAAAAAAGGAATACTGGTACTGTTCGCAAGACCAAAATAACTCTGATCTTTCAGGACTTGGAACACGGGACTTGTTAATTCAATTGCAGCATTTTATCTTGTGGCAAGTTTCCTCGTGTTCTGTTAATAAAGTAGTCTGCAATTCTGTTAGTGTTTCTTATGAATTTGTCTTCTCTTTCGCAAACAAATGGTTTTCCGGGACTAAGTTGAATATGAATAACATTAGAGAGATGCTTAGAGGGTGATATTGCGAGTCCATATTTACAGACAGAAGAGAAAAAGGAGAAGAAATAAGTGCTGGGGAAGGTATGTTTAGTCGACTACATGTACTATACAAGTTTTTCATGCACAATGTGAAAGGTATTTTCATTCGAAGTACCCAACTAAACTTGTTCCCCTCTAACCTTTCTGTCCCTTCTCATTATTTTGTTGATTTGACCTATTTCATCTCCAAGGAATTTCTTAATAGATTTGAGGCTCTCTTTTTTTTTTCTCCAGAATTTTGAATGATTTTGATAGACAGAAGGTTCCTAATTAGGGAATGAGAAAAATAGAAGCACCCCCTTAACCTTTATAAGATATCAATGGAATGCATGACAAAAACAAGAATGACAAAGTTGTCGAGAATGGTTACCCTTGAAAAAGCCTAATCACTTGAAAGTTGATATAAACTAACACTTTGATGCAAACATATCACGCAATCCGCTAATAAAAAACGTTTAATTCAGTGATTGTTCCCAATTCATTTTTTTCACTTTGTCTTGATTAGGTGACAAACATGCTTTGCACTTCGATTCTTGTGAGTGTCTTCATCTGTTTCTTTAGTTGTTTTCTTGCAACTTGGAAAGGAACAAAAATATCCCTTTTCCGTATAATGGAAATGGAGTGCACGAAGTCACGTTGTGGATGGTTGACGGCTTCGTTGAAGGCGGTCTCTCAAAATTGGAAATGGCACAAGTTGCGAATCCAGTTGGTGATTAGGGCCTAATGGGACAAACATAAAAGTGTCTAAAGAAGAACATGGGCATTTTCAGTGATCTTCCTTATCGTTTTCACAGATTCTCTTTTTGATAACCATGATGTCAGAGCCAGAGCCAGCTTGTGTGCATCTCGACTAATTTCATAGGGTACCTGCTATCTCTCACCAGCACAAGTACGGAATAACTCTATCCATCAAAGCTTGGACAAATAGGAAGAAATCACCTAGTGTTTCTACCTCCGCTAGGATTTGAACCTTAAGACCTCATTGTTCTTAACCTAATTCATTGAACCGATGCCATTATTTTCAAAGATCTTCCTTAAAATAGAAGACAGAAGGAAAAAATAAACTTCTTGCAGTTCTCAGTCTCTTGTCCCTTTCGAAACGCAAAAAACTATCGTATCATTTGTATATGAGTCTGAGTGTAACCGAACTGTTTAAAAGTTTCATACACTACTGTATCATTAAAAGGTCATTGCATATAATTAAAAAAAAAATTCCCTCTTATACCATATATGAAATCTTATTACTAAAAATATGCATAGTTTCATATTTACCCGCTATGTTCACAGTTTTTCTACAATTATTATACCATTCATTAAATACTAATTATTAGGAGCTGATTCCTTCCTAATTCCTTACCAGTTTTTGCTTTTGACCGTAAAGATTCCGTGCACTATTTAATTGTCGTAGATGCCCTTCATCCCTGTTTTATTTTTTCTTTATTGACTTTATGAAGCTGAACATTAAAGGAAAGGAAAAGATACTGAACAATTACATTATATTGACTTTATGAAATTGAATATTACAATCAACATCTCAGAACAGTTAATTTTATTTATATCTTCATCATTTGTAAAAGTAACATTCTCTCTATTTCTCAATCGCAAATTTCAGTAATACAAAACAAATGAAAAGAGAGCAGCAATTCCACCATTGACAGCCATTAAAAAGCTTGAAAGCTTTAAATTCAAATTTGAGTTTTCAAAAATCATTATTTGTTTGGATTGAGTTTTGTTGAAAATAATCAGGAATATAGTTTGGAGTTTATATCTCAATTTTGAGGGGTTTTGGTGAAGATTAGACTTAGTTTTGACTGAATTTCAGATTGAAACTCGAAGAAGAAGAAGAAGAAGAAGAAGAAGAAGAAGAAGAAGAAGAAGAAGAAGACATATTGCAGAAACTGTAGATAAATTGTAGATTATTTGTATTCTGATTGTAGATGCTTTATTTTCTGTTTTCACGAATAAAAAACGGCTAAAACTTCTACAAATCTTCTGAAAAACGTAATTATGTCAAAAATCCCAATTATGCTACAATTGAATGAGAATTGGGATATAAAATTCAATGTACCTAGTTTGTAGATATTTTGTAGATAAATTGTAGATTATTTGTATTCTACTTGTAGATGCTTTGTTTTCTGTTTTCACAAATCAAAAACGACTAAAACTTCTACAAATCTTCTGCAAAAAATGCAATTATGTCGAAAATCCCAATTAAACTACAATCGAATGGGAATTGGGATATTAAAATTCAATATACCCAGTTTCTAGATATTTTGTAGATTATTGTATTCTGATTGTAGATGCATTGTTTTCTGTTTTCACAAATCAAAAACGACTAAAACTTCTACAAAATCTTCTGCAAAAAACGCAATTATGTCGAAAATACCAAAAGAAGAGTGTCCAGCTAATGGAAGCTTGGGAACAACAAATTTGGCAGATGTGAATGATTTTATCCCAAATCTCGAGCTTACGCTTGAAAGAGTTCGTGGTCTCCCCTATCAGACCAATTTCCCCATTAATGAGACTTTTGCCTTCTGTTTTCTATTGCAAAAACAGGCCCTCGAAAGGAGTACGTGCCAGAAATTGATCCTTTAACCATTAATAAAAGTTAGGTATAACAAGAATAGAAGCACAAAAGAAACAAGCAAACTTAAAAGAATCAGAACAAGTATATATATAATTTTAGAGAGAAACGTGGGAGGGGTGAGATATACGGTACCTTGAATTAAGGAGGGATATACGCTGCATTAATTGTACCTTTAAAATACACTATGATATAGAATTGGTAATTTGGTATACTAATGTAATTATATCAAATCTTAAACATTGAGAGTAATAAGGTTTCCTATATGGTATATGTGAACACCTAATTTTTTACCATAGTTGAATTTTTTCCCACTTTTCACACTAAATTTCCACTCCCATTTGTTTTTTTTTACCCCACGCCGGTCCCTCATCCCACTCTTCCCATCCCACTCTTCTTTGTCCCTACATCCACTATTCTTTGTCCCTACATCCACCCCCTTTGCTCCCCGTTCTCTTTTCTCCCCCACTTTTCCTTGTCCCCTCTCACTTTATCCCTTTCCCACAAAACCCTCACTTCCTCACGTCCCTTTGCCCACTTTCCCCACTAAGAATTATTTCCTCCCACATCAGTTACTACAAATAACATATATTTTATATATAATTGACATCTTGGAACAGAGGGGAGGGGGATGAACGAGAGAATTTTTGGAAAAGGAGAGGAACGAAAACAAAAAAGAGAGAGAGCGATCTGGGATTTTTAGAGAGGAGACAGAAAAAAAGCGAGAAATATCGGAAAGGAGAGCGAGAGGAGAGAGCTGTATACACTCTGTATACATTGGATATACATTTGATATACATGGGGTATACACGATATACATTTGATATACACTCGATATACACTGGGCAGCCAAAACGACCCCCTATATTCTGGTCTTCTTCATCCCCTCCTCACCGTCGAGTTGATCGAATCAGTGGGTTTCAGTTCGAAAGGTTGCTTTGTTTCCGATTTCCGATTTCTAGTCCTTTGCGAAACAAATGCTCAATTACGCTGTAATCGAAGTTGGAGATTTTGTGAATCAAAAATCGTGACTGCTTAAGGTTTTCTCCGTGTTCTTGTTTCTTTGATAATTATGACTGCCATATTATTGTTGTGTTATTTTATGAGTTTAAAACTTTCTCTTAATTTGGTTTGTTTATGCTTAATTTGAATATGTTACATTAATTGGAAAAGAAATGAATTAATTTGGTTAATTTTTTTTAGTTAATAGTTAATCAGATTTTGGACTCGGATTGCTTGTTCATAATTGTAAGAGCTGTTTCAATAAAGTTTGTACCTAAATATGTCGTGTTTGCTGACTTTTTGTTGAAACTCAAATAGTATAAGTAAAGATCAGTTAGGATGTAAAAATGGTTCAATTTCATCCTTGTTTTGGGATATCATTCAAGAAAACAAAATCAGGTCTCAAGCACGATATAGATTTAGCAAATGAGCTATCAATTCTATTCCCACTGTTTGGTTGGTCCAGACCAGTAGTCATATGAATTAAATCCACATTCAGTTAACACTAAGAATTCCACCACTAATTAGATAGGAGTTGGACCTTGAGTTATATTGTTTGGGCTTCATGTTACAGGCCTGATTTAAATGAATTTTACTAAAGCCTAGTTGCCGGGCAACTCCACGTTACAGGCCTGGGCTAAACTTTCAAGACCCAAAAATACTACAAGCCAAAAGTCCTTTAAAATCATACTAGGAATATAGGGGTTAATTTGTAATATAAATTTAGGCTTTCGAGTTAGGTAGCGGATTCAAATTAAGAGGTTCTCCCCTCTTGTTTGAATCCGGACTTGAATTTGAAGTCCGGACTTTAAATGTAAATTAATTAGGCCCTTTTAAAGACAAAACATAAATAGAAAATCGTAGTTCGCTTTAGGTTGATCTTTAAATAATAAGGTGAGATGAGCCTCGCCAAACAAAAATGCTTAAATTGTGGGGCCTTTTTAAAATACTTAGAATTCGGAATGGGCCGTTTAGCGAATTTCACGGCCTTCCTCAAAGTTAACAATACGCTAGTCGCTTTAGGGCCGTCATTAAATAATTTTACCTTCCTAAATACGGGCGCACATTTATGTGACCCAAATCCAAAATCTCAACGAAGTCGAAATGTGTAGGAAACCGCGGGTGCGTTTATGTGACGTGGTTCGAGATGCGTTTTCATGACGTTGCAATTCTCTTTAAAATAATAATAATAAAAGCGATTTAAAGTTAAAAAGCGCATAAGTTACAACATGTATAAAAATCAGATTTTTAGCGAAATATAATAGTTTAAGCGACCGTGCTAGAACCACGGAATCCGGGAGTGCCTAACACCTTCCCCCGGGTTAACATAATTTTTTATTCAGAATTTCTGGTTCGGAGACTTCAAAAGGAAAGTCGAAATTTTCCTCGATTTGGGATTCAAAATAAACCGGTGACTTGGAACACCAAATAAACTATCCCAAGTGGTGACTCTGATCATTAAATAATCCCATTTCGAATAATGTCACTTAAAGTGGAAAAACTCCCTTATACATTATCCCTCGGGGTAGGTGTGTAAAAAGGAGGTGTGACAGTATAAGAATGTAAAAATCTCTATAATTAACCATAATAAGTCAATTTAGTATCATCAAATAACCAGACAAGTAACCTTCTATAGTTGGTGAAATTACACTATAGAGTAAAAATATCATCACAGTGTCAATTGACATAAGGTAAATCCGTAGAAAATTGTGTAACAGAGTGTCTAAATTCTCAGTTTGTGTTGACAATTATCTCCCTAGCCAAAGATAGACTAAATCAATTAAGCTATCAATGAAACAGTAAGAGGATAGTGATGACAGATAAATGTGAAAAACTTAAACTCAACAAGAGAGATAGAGAAAGAAAGAGATGAAGTAAGCAATATATACATCTACTATGAAGATGGTTCAACTTGTATGGTTACATGATGAATTCTGTATGTCCTGTCACAATATTCCCTAACCTTCTGAATAATTTCATATTGGTCGACTCCAGGCTCAAGTACAACATGACAGGACAAAACAATTTTCCCTACAGTGATGGCCCAAACATGCAGGTCATGAACTTCCTGAAGTCCTACTAAAGATTTAAGGCCATTCTCGAGTTGAACAATATCAACTTCCTCTGGTGTCTTCTCCATCAATAAGGAGAAGATAGTCCTAAGCATGGGTATGGTAGTACTAAGAGCAAAGATCGAGAAAAAAATAGTACAGAGAAGATCAACCACCAACCATTCTGGTTTGAACCACATAATAGCTCCAGCAATCATCACCCCAACTGATTGTATCAAATCAGATATAACATGCAGGTAAGCCCCTTCGATATTTATGTTCGTTGGTTTGCTGCAACTAGAGGCTGCTGATACCAGTTTCAAGCTCTCTTCTTCATTTCTTAGATGCAATTCTTGCATTTCGTGATCGTGATCATGATCATGATCCTTGCAAGGATTATATGAATGGCAATGGAGAGAATGATCATGGCCAAGCCACAAAACTGAGACGAAGTTAATTATGAGACCAAATGCAGCAATAGCAAACATAAGCTTCCCGTTCACTTTGGCTTGTGGATGAAACATTCTCTGAATTGCTTCATAAATCAGCAAACCAGAGACGAGCCATATTAGCTGTACAGATAGAAGGGCTCCTAAAACTTCAAGACGGTGGTACCCAAAAGAGTGTTCTTTTGTCGCATCCCAACCGGACACCCAAACAGCAAAAAGAGAAATAGAAAATCCAACAACATCACTGAGCAAGTGAGCTGCATCAGTTAGAACCGCGAGGCTGTGGGCTTTCACCCCTCCTATGGTCTCCACAGCCATAACTATTACATAAAAGATTATGAGCCCACAAAGTTTCATAGTCGACTTTGTCCTTTGTCTTGAACCCAACATACTATGCTCTTGCTCTGAGAATGAGCAAATTGGATTGCAACAAGACAGAGCTCGCTTACCATTGCCATTACATTTTGCTCCCAGCAATTGCTTTATTTCAGACTTGGAATCCTCATGTTGCTCCATCTGTTTCAACATGTATTATAGTTAGCTAACTGTTGAATGAAATACTAATAAGTAAAACTGCAGCATTAGATTGGAGAGTGAATTATCGGGTAACTCTCAAGGCTGCCATATATCAAAGTGGTGGGTAAAGATTCACTAGCATTGCACACAGTAGTGCATATTTGAAGCCTCATTATTACACCGTTTGTGATGTCAACAACGAGAATAAGGAAAGAATCAGTAGAAGCGATCCCTAGTTATTTTGTGCGCCAAGCGATCATCCGTAAATTTGAACAGTAAGTTGTAGATTGAACGTACTCGAGAAAACCTAATGCAGCATTATGGACTAGATACGTTTTAGAAGTTATATGGAATAGATACATGTTTCAGCATTATTTTTGAAGTGTATATACATCATTATTACTCTACCTTCTCAAGATAGGGGTAAGTTCTGCGTGCACACTATCCTTCCCAGACCCCACCTGTGAGATTACACTAAGTTTTTTGTTGTTGTTGTTGTTGTTGTTATATACATCATTATTAAGCTTATAATATCAAACAAGCATATTAATTAAGCACTTTCTTTTCCATCATAGCAGACTCACATCCCTTTCTAATTGCACCCAAAAGATTTTTTCTTCTTCGACCAGAAAAGGAGTCAAAATGCATTCAACTCTAAAAAGTAACTTGCTTGAAAGTCCTTTAAGCTGGTTATCAATTAATCTTGAGAACTCAGCATTTGAACTCCATTTTTTTACCTCAAGTTTTATTGCTGCTACTGCCGCTATACTCTCAATTCCAAAGCAGGGGTATACAATTCACATATACAATTATAAATAAGGACAATCATGATCCAAAAGAAACATCTTTCCGAGATAAAACCCAGAAAAAAAACGTTCTCTTAATCATGACTAAATCAGAAAGAAATAGTTGAATGATGCTTGAAATTCCACATACCCAATAGTAATTAAGATCACAGAAAACCAAAAGCACGATATTTACCTGGATTCAGGACAAAAGAGGGAGAGAGAGGGGCCGGCAGGGGAAGCTAGGGCTTATAGCTGAAAATGAATAGATTGGGGACCAATTGGAGGAACAAACATTCTTTAATATGAAGCGAAGAGCCGGCGGAGTCAGAATCCAATCATTGTGGAATGAATTGAGCCGCTGAATGGGCACGCCAGAATTGATTCTTCTTATTGGTAATGAGCGTAGTATGCGTTTTATAAGTAACATCATGGCGATTTATAAGTCATATTTACCAATTGCGACTGCGGTTTATAAGAGCAAATCATTGCATTTGGCAATACAATATATAAATTTCTTTAAGTTGAAGCTCACGATGATTTCCGAACTGTCTGTTACCTCAGTAACTTAGAACGTATACAAATCACATGTCACATATGCATATTGTATATTTATACACTATTTATAAAATTTATTAAATGACGTAATAATAAATGGCCAAATGTTAGGTTCCTACTTTTTTTTTTTTGGGTAACTAACCATTTTGTACTAATCACCGAAATATTAGGTTCTTACATAGCCATAACCAACTTATAAACTCAACAGGATATCTAAAAAATATAACAAAGCCTACTCTAATTTATCTATATCGGGACATAAAATTCTGCATCATATTAATAATCCCAGTGGTAGCTCGTAAATTGCATATGTAGGCTATCTCTCATGCAATAATATCACTTCCTTTGTTTCTCTTTTGAAACGGCCTCAAGTTCCTTTATATCCAAATGGGAGTGAACTATCTAAACCTACACTATTCTAAAGATTTGGGCTTTTAGTGATTTGCCCTTAGAACATTGAATGGCTCAGGGCACATATTGCTCGCAATTATCTACCTCTGTGTGTTGTCTTTGTTAGGGATGACAACGGGGTAGGATGTGTCACGGGGTGATTTTAGCCACTTGAATATTTGGTCGAGGTTCACCTCCGTGCGGCAGTCAAGCCCAGCCTTGACTCAGCCTTTCCAACACTTAATTTTATTTTAGGACGTTTTGAACTTAGAATGAAAAATAGGCAGCAATAATAGTAAGTAAAAGGCACACGATATTACAGGAATTTCTTTCCAACTTGCATTAATAACGTGAATACAAGAACACAAAAGTCAACCCTATGGCCAAGACAAAGAATTTCCCAATTCCCTGCCCCAAAATGAACTTCCTACCCTTAGGAAATGACTTAGACGAAATTTGGCTTATACAATTGCCTTAGACTAAGTTCTGCCCGTTTTTAGGCTAACATAGGCACATATAAATAGGCTACAATCAGTTGACAAGCCCCAACTGATAGGCAAACATGTAGGGACATGTACAAAAACGTGGGCACACTTTTAGGCCATGATCAACATGTTTTGGGGAGAGGTTATAACCGCCAACTGCTCCCCATATGCTTGGCACATGTTTTTTTCAAAGCTGCTTGTGCACAACATGTGCTAATTTTGCCCATCTCTTTGTGCCAAGGCTGGCATTGCGCCCAGCCTTGCCTTCGACACTGCTCCGCGCCAATGCCGCTGCCACAGCTTGCCGCCCGCCGACTTTGCCGCACACGTTCATTGTCACTGCTGTCCGTTTTTGCCAAGCCGCCCCCGACTTGATCAAATCTGCCCGCATCAATTACCATTGCTTGTCCCGCATTGCCTTGCCTTATTTTGCCATGTCTTTGCCCCTGCTCGACATAGCTTTGCCTTGCCATTGATTTGCCAACCCGCACGTCTAAGTAATATGCGCCTTGCTTCCGTCCAAGGTGCCTTTGTCATGCCCCGCATAGTCCGTCACGCCGAGCTGCCCGTCATGATGTTGCCCCAATTTTCAGGTTGTGCAACAAGTCCATCATGAAAATACTTGTCACAACCCACACCTGCCGAGGATCATTGTCAAGGGGCTAACAAACCACCCCCACCAGAAGAATTCGTCGTCCTCGACGAAGTAGCTTCCGCATTTTTCAGCACCACCATAGGTCCCAAATATGCTGTTGCTTGCTCGTGTTCTTCTTGGTTTTGCTCATCTTCGCATTTTTCTTCAGCAAACAACGCTGAAAGCTTTTCAATTCTTGGACAGTCCCTCGCCATGTGTGGTCCCTTGCAAATAAAACAGCCATCAAACCTGCTGCTTTGTCCCTTGTTTATCGAAGGTCCAGCACATTGCTTTCCCTTCTCATTGCCATTGCCCTCAACAGCATTCCCCTTGTCATTTCCAGCTTTCCTCCACTCTTTTGACTTGTCCTTGTTCCCGTTTTTGGACTTTGAAGTAGTAGAGAAATCAGAACCATCTTGCCCCAACCGGAAATCACCCAATGCATCCGCAGCCGCAATGGCACTAGGAAGGTCTTTCACATTCTGCCTTCGTAGTTCCATTTGCGCCCATGACTGCAACCCATAAAGGAAATTATGCAACTTGTCTTCCTCAGACATGTTGCTAATATCCAGCATCAAAGAACTGAAATCTTTGACATATTCCCTGACCGTTCCAGTTTGTTTCAACTTCTTCAAACGATCTCTAGCAATCCAGCCCGCATTGCTAGGAAAGAATTGATCCTTCAACTCTTTCTTCATCCCTTCCCAAGAGTCAATTTTCGGCCTACCAGCACTTACATCATCTGCCACGCGAGTCCGCCACCAAAGCTTTGCATCGTCCACCAAATACATAGTCGTAATGGTGACCTTGTCTTCATCTAACACCTTGGCAGCATGAAAGTACTGCTCCATATCCCACAGGAAATTTTCGAGTTTCTTGGCACTCCTTGCACCATTAAACTCTTTAGGCTCCGGAATTTTGACTTTGGTACGATCTGCCCCACGCTGTGCTTCATCATTGCCAACAGCACGACGCAGCAACCCATTTTCCGTTTTCAGATCTGTGCACTCCTGGCTCAGCCTGTTTAACTCGCCCTCAAGATAAGAAAGACGAGTCATAATAGTCAGAAATTGATCCCCATCAGTAGTTCCGACAAGTGCCTCTAATGCAGCAACCTTTTCCTTCAGTTCTGCGTTGCCACCAGCCATTCTTCACAAAATTCAACCACTGAACGTTGTGTTGTCGCCCCGATCCAGCCACGCTCTGATACCAGTTGTCACGGGGGTGATTTTAGCCACTCGAATATATGGTCGAGGTTCACCTCCGTGCGGCAGTCAAGCCCAGCCTTGACTCAGCCTTCCCAACACTTAGTTTTATTTTAGGGCGTTTTCAACTTGGAATGAAAAATAGGCAGCAAAATAATAAGTAAAGGCACACGATATTTACAGGAATTTCTTCCCAACTTGCATTAATAATGTGAATACAAGAACACAAAAGCCAACCCTATGGCCAAGACAAAGAATTCCCCAATTCCCTGCCCCAAAATGAACTTCCTACCCTTAGGAAATGACTTAGACGAAATTTGGCTTATACAATTGCCTTAGACTAAGTTCTGCCCGTTTTTAGGCTAACATAGGCACATATAAATAGGATACAATCAGTTGACAAGCCCCAACTGATGGGCAAACATGTAGGGACATGTACAAAAACGTGGGCACACTTTTAGGCCATGATCAGCATGTTTTGGGGAGAGGTTATAACCGCCAACTGCTCCCCATGTGCTTGGCACATGTTTTTTCCAAAGCTGCTTGTGCACAGCATGTGCTAATTTCGCCCATCTCTTTGTGCCAAGGCTGGCATTGCGCCCAGCCTTGCCTTCGACACTGCTCCGCGCCAATGCCGCTGCCACAGCTTGCCGCCCGCCGACTTTGCCGCACACGTTCATTGTCACTGCTGTCCGTTTTTGCCAAGCCGCCCCCGACTTGATCAAATCTGCCCGCATCAATTACCATTGCTTGTCCCGCATTGCCTTGCCTTATTTTGCCATGTCTTTGCCCCTGCTCGACATAGCTTTGCCTTGCCATTGATTTGCCAACCCGCACGTCTAAGTAATATGTGCCTTGCTTCCGTCCAAGGTGCCTTTGTCATGCCCCGCATAGTCCGTCACGCCGAGCTGCCCGTCATGATATTGCCCCAATTTTCAAGTTGTGCAACAAGTCCATCATGAAAATACTTGTCACAACCCACACTTGCCGAGGATCATTGTCAAGGGGCTAACGGGATGGGTGCAGGGGGTTTCAACTTATGCGGGCAGTACAGGTTTGGGCTTTGGTGGTGAGTTTAATTTTTTTAGCAGGAAATCTTTGCGGGTTGCGGGGCGGGGCTTTTTTATAAAATTGTATCCCTTAATCCATTTTTATCTAAGATTTACAAGGCACTCAGATTCTGTGAAAACTGTGCAAAATTGGGTGTGAGTGATTCCTTTTGATAGAGAAATATATTATTTGAGTAACTTTTTTCTTATAAACTAAGGCTTATTTCGCTTATAAGTACATCATTTTTGAGCTACTGTTGCTGAAATCTTAACTGGGAATACTATACCAAATACACCTCATCCCCAAAAATTTGGGGCAATTATATGGATTCTCATTATCCGTGATGCTCCAATTAAGTTTCATCTCAGTTAATATTATTTGAACTAAAATTAAACACACACACCCCATTTCTCCACCAAAAACTTGGTCTAAATATCACGTCTAATTCAATAATTTGTTAGTTTTTAAAGATACATACTTAAAACATATTTATTTTTTGTCTATAGATAGTGCTTTTAATAATAGAGACATTAATAATTCAAATACTTACATTAAGGGGGTATTTGCATTTTTTAAAATGAGCAGCAAGAACTTATATTTTTTTTTAGATCAAATTCAGTTTATGAGCAACAAAAGAGATTTCAATCTTTTGGTTGATTAAATTAGAAAGTTCAACCAAAAGCTCAAAAGAAATAAAACTAAAAAAATAAGAAGAAAAAATATGCGGGGCGGGTGGATGCCGGAATGAGTGTGGAGCGAGTGTATGCGGGTGCAATTGTTATGTGGGACATGGCGGGATGGGTTAAGATTTTTGCGGATTTGTTCCGCAACCACACCACACTGCACCGTTTGCCATCCCTAGTCTTTGTATCCATTGCAGGAGTATAATTTTTCACAACTCCCTGGGCAATCTGCATTTAATACACATGTGCTCTCTATTCTCATCATCGTCTTGGCATAAAGAGCACCTTGTGTCCACCTACTGCAGCAACCTATCTGTAGTCAGCAGTCTTTTATGTAGTTGTAGCCACATAGTAAATATTGATTTGGGCCTTGCATAATTTTAAAAAACCAAACACTTCCAACTGACCCGTGGTCTATCCCCCAATGGATGTAAGTAAAAAAAACTCCTCACCATGATCTTTCTTGGGTGATCATTATAATGCACATGATTCAATATTGCTCTGGCACTCAGGATCTGTCGAATCACCCAACTTGCTTGTTGAGGCACTGCTACATTCTGAAACTGTTGATCTTTGATATAGTATGGATCCATCCACCATATCCATAATCTCTCCTGTTTGTTTGCTAAATTCCATCATATTTTAGCTAAAGTTTCATTATTCCATAGATGTAAGTTAATAAAATTTAGGCCCCCACGAGACTTTAGGTGCATACATTCTATCCCAAGCTACTAGAGAATTTTTTATTTTTTTTGTAATCACATTTACACCAGACAATATATAGCTTCTGCAATATGAATCAATAATCTTCAATGCCTTTGTGGATAGAGAAAACAGCTGAGCCCAGTATGTTTGAATACCAAAGAGAACAGTTTGAACAAGTTCAGTTGTCACGACCCAATTTCTCCTATAGATTGCGATAAAGCCCAACGTTACCGCTTGACAAGCCAACAGTGTACTAACCGTGTGATCATTTCTTTTAACAATTTAGAAATGGTTGATTTTTAGTTATTGGATAAATAAGAAGTGAAAAATTAAATAACATGAGAATAGACAGTTTTAATAGCAAATGAGATGAAGTAATTAATCAAAAATCACTTTGTGACCATTAGCATAATCTCTAAGACCTGGTGTCACAAGTGTATGAACTACTAGTACAATATATAAAAATACTACACTACTGTCTGAAGTGAAATAGACATAAAGTAAAAGCAAAAAGAAAGACTCCGGGTGCTGTAGAACAGGCTCGGAAGGAAGCTCGCCGCAAAGTCCCGAGGTAATCAGGAGTGCGCGCGGGGACGATAATCATATGCACTTGCCTCAGATCCTGCACAGATAATGCAGAATTGTAGCGTGAGTACATAAACAACATGTACCCAATAAGTATCTAGTCTAACCTTGAAGAAGTAGTAACGAGTTGTCGACTTCGACACTTACTATGGGCTAAAATAAAATATCAAAATATTAAATAAGCATAGGCTAAATAATGATAACAAAAACACAATAACAAATAATAAATAAGCAATTTTCATCGATAGTAAATCCCAAAATAATTTTTCCATCATTTAACCATTTAACCTCTCAAGACAATAAAACGATATCGAATATAATTGGGCTCCAAGTATTATTACGCAGGAATTATGCCGAGGACGTACAACCCAATCCAAAACACATATACATATAATTGTGCACTGTTGAGGATCGAACGGTACGAAACATAGATACATCTATTAACCTGCCTAGACGAACGACCCGCTCTCATAAAAGTAGTGGAATTTACCTCACTCGCGAAAAATACTTGCGACGCGAGTGAACATAGATTTCTCAAAGTTATTATAATATCCTTCAATTCTTTCCAAAAATAAGAAATCTAATCTGGAAACTTTAAATATTGAAATCCTCAATCTCAGCTCTATTTAAGGCAATTAATAAGCATAATCAAATAATGGTGTCAACAAGGCATGGTGTAAACCTAAGACTACTCGTTCCTTACATGGAATATTATTATTCATAGACTCTTGTCACCTAGCGCGTACGTAGTTTCCCACACCAGTAATCTGTGACAAAACACATCCAAGGGGATGAGTTCCTTCTTACAAAGTTAGAAAAGAGACTTACCTCATTCTCGAGTTCACTTCCGTTCCACAATTGTGCTTTAAACCCTCAACTCGATGCCAAACGACTCAAAAATCTTGATGTTGATAGAACCCCTCCTAAAAATGCTCTCAAAATCGTCTAAGACCAAGTGGGAAATAAGGGAAATAAAGCTAAGTCCCGCAATAAAAGTTGTTGCACAGGTCGTTTACTCAAAACGTTGACCGAAGTCAAACTTAGCATTTTAAGGCCAAACCAAGGAACCAAGTGTTCCGATTTCAACCCAAAGCTAAATCCCGCAATAAAAGTTGTTGCACAGGTCGTTTACTCAAAACGTTGACCGAAGTCAAACTTAGCATTTTAAGGCCAAACAAAGGAACCAAGTATTCCGATTTCAACCCAAATCCCGAACTAACCATTTTCACAAGTCATACAATAATAAAAGTACATATGAGGAGTCTTATTTAGGAGAACTGGGATCTGGAAAGCAAAACAACCGGTCGGATACATTCTCTACCTCTTAAATAAATGTTCGTCTTCGAACGGGTCTAAAATCATACTTGGAGTGCTGAATAAGTGTATATATCTGCTCCGCTTGTCCTCCTCGGCCTCCCAAGTTGCCTCCTCGACTGGTTGGCCCCTCCACTGAACTTTTATCATAGAAATCTTCTTGGACCTCAACTGGCGAACCCGCTTGTCAACAATAGCAACTGGCTCCTCTTCATAACCCAGAATCTCATCTAGCTGAACCGTGTTGAAGTCTAACAAATGCGACCTGTCGGCATGATACCTCCAGAGCATAGACACATTTAAAATCGGACAAACTTTTGATATACTAGGAGGCAAAGCAAGCTCATAAGCAACCTCCTCAACTCGTCTCAACACCTTAAATGGACCTATAAACCTTGGGCTCAACTTGCCCTTCTTCCCGAAACTCATGATTCCCTACACCAGCGAGACTTTCATGAAAACCTTATCGCCTACCATAAATGATAAACCATGCGCCTTCTGATCCGCGTAACTCTTCTATCTGAACTGTGCTGTGCGAAGTCGCTCCTGAATCAACTTTACCTTTTCCAAGGCATCCCTCACCAAATCAGTACCATATAACTTAGCCTCACCAGGCTCAAACCATTCGATGGGTGAACGACATCGCGGACCATATAAAGCCTCAAATGGAGCTATATCGATGCTGGACTGCTAACTGTTGCTTTAAGAAAACTCAGCCAAAGGCAAAAATCAATCCTACTGGCCTCCAAAGTGAATCACACATGCTTTGGGCATATACTCCAAGATCTGAACTGTTCGCTCTAACTGCCCGTTGGTCTATGGATGAAAGGTCGTGTTGAGCTCTACACAGGTCCTTAACTCACTCTATACTACCCTCCAGTAATGAGAAGTAAACTGAGGGCTTCTATCTGATATGATAGAAAGAGACATACCATGCAACCGAACTATCTCCTGAATATAAATTTGGGCCAACCTCTTTGAATTATACGTGGTCACAACCAGAATGAAGTGTGCCAACTTGGTCAACTTTTCAACAATGACCCACACTGCATCAAACTTCCACAAGGTCCGCGGCAACCTAACTACGAAGTCTATAATAATGTGCTCTCACTTCCACTCAGGCATAGTCATCTGCTGGAGTAGGCTACCTGGCCTCTGTTTCTCATACTTAACCTGCTAAAAATTTAGACACCTCATAACATACTCAATTATGTCCTTCTTCATTCGTCGCCAGTCGCCACCAATAATGTTGCCTTGGGTCGTGATACATCTTTGTATCACCTGAATGAATAGAATACTGAGAACTGTGTGCGTCCTATAGAATGATTTCCCTTAGCCCATCAATATTGGAAACACATGCACGACCTTGGAGTCGCAGGACACCATCCTCCCTGATAAACCACCCTGTAGTACCGTCTCTCTAAGAACTAACAAGTGCGGATCATCAAACTGACGAGCCTTGATATGCTCCAATAGTGAAGAGTGGGCAACGATTCATTCAAGAACTCAGTTGGGCTCTGAAATATCCAACCACACAAGTCTTTTAGCCAAGGACTGAATATCCAAAGCTAATGGCCTCTCTTCTGCTAAAATGAATACCAAAGTACCCATAGCTTTCTGCTCAAGGCATCCGCTAATACATTCCCCTTGCCCGGATGATAAAGGAAGTTAATATCACAGTCCTTTAGTAGCTCAAGCCACCTGCTGTCATGACCCAATCCCTCATATACACTGTGATACGCCCAACGTTACCGCTAGACAAGCTGACAGTGAACTAACCACATGATTGTTTCTTTAACAAATTAGAAATATTTGATTTTTAATTAGTGAATAAATAAGAAGTGAGAATTTAAATAAACGAGAGATAAAAAAATTTATGAGAGTAATTGAAATGAGTAAATAACCAAAAATCATCATGTATCTAGTAGCATAATCTCTAAGAGCTGGTATTACAAGTGTATGAGGTACTAGTAGAATATAAAAAATAATACTACACTACTGTCTGAAGTGAAATAGAGATAAAGTAAAAGCAAAAGAAAGACTTCGGGTGCTGTAGAACGGGCTCGGAAGGCAGCTCACCACAAAGTCTCGAGGTAATCAGGAGTGGGCACGGGGATGATAACCATATGCACTTGCCTCAGATCCTGCACGGATAGTGCATAATTATAGCGTGATTACATAAACAAATATCGTGACGAGTTGTCGAATTCGACACTTACCATAGGCTAAAATAAAATATCGTAATATTAAATAAGCATAGGCTAAATAATGATAACGAAAACACAATAACAAGAAATAAATAAACAATTCTTTCACCGATAGTAAATCCTAAACCGGTTTTTCCATCATTTAACTATCTAACCTCTCAAGCCAATAAAACGACATCAAATATAATTGGTCTTCAAGTATTGTTACGCACGAATTATGCCGAGGAAGTACGCCCCAATCCAATATATATATATATATATATATATATATATATATATATATATATATGTATATATGCACTACGGAGGGTCAAACGGCATAGACCATAGATGCATCTATTAACCTGCCGAGGCGAACGGCTTGCTCCGATAACAGTAGTGAAATTTGACTCGCTCACGAAAAATACTTGCGACGTGAGTAAACATAGATTTCGCAAAGTTATCATAATATTCTTCAATTCTTCCTAAAAGTAAGGAATCTAAACTGGAAACTTTAAATCTTAAAATCATCAACCTCAGATTTATTCAAGGCAATTAATAAGTATAATCAAATAACAGTGTTCAAATGTTGTATAAATCAATCAATATATGTTCAAAAATTTATATTTTTACTATTAGAGTGATTACCAAACCAATTCAAGAATTTCTAAAATTCACTCCCAAAACCGCGTGCCCGAATTCCGAAAATTTTTGAAGGTAAATGTTACCATAGCCTCACAAACTCAAATATATAATTTTCATCCCATTCCATAATCATTCTCGTGGTTAAATCCCATTTTTATCAAAATCTAGGGTTTTCATCTAAACCCATAATTTTCACAAGTTACATGTTAAATTCTACCCATAATCTATCTATTTAACTTAAATTGGGTAGGAATTACTTACCTTCAATATCTAGGTTGAAATACCCCTCTTTAAAGCTCCGAAATTGCCCAAGAGTCCAACAAATAAACTCGAAATAGCCTAAGTCTCATTTTTAAAATGTTTCTGCCTAGGGGTCCTTATATGCGATCACGGCCAAGCACACGCAATCGCGAAGGAAAAATCCTGAGGAGCCCAGAAAAGGCTCTTAGCGATCGCGGGGCAACGAAGTCAAACGCGAAGGGAATAAGGGTGGCCCAAGCCCAAGCTGCTATACGAACACGTGCCAGCCACCGCGAATGCGAAGGGAAAAAATCCCCCAGCCCCAGTCCCCTAAATCCTTCTATGTGGATGCGAGGGTCCTTCCAGGTACATGTAGAAGGAAACCAGAACTAGAAATTTTTGGTTTCTCCAACTTTGCTCCGGGCGGTCATTAGTGGAAAATTGAATGGAAGAAGGAAAGGGCTGAACGATGGAACAGGAAGAAGGAATAGGTTTAACCCAAAAGAAACAAAGAATCAACAAAGGCTATGGTTGATGTTTGGAGAGAAATATCAGATGAGGATTCAGAAGATGAAGATGGAGATGAACAAGCACTTATGGCCATCAGAGAATCAGATGATGAACAAGAGGTAAATGTCCTTCATCTCAACAAAAACAATTAAATTTCTTTCTAAAGAAAGGTTGTCTGAACTATTGTTAGACTTCATTGATGAGTCTAAGATAATTAACAATGAGAAAGAAGATCCGTCTAGGGAGTGTGTGATCTTAAAAGCCAAGTGTAAAAATCTAGAATCTAGGGCTAATGAGAGTGACAGTAAAAATGTTGAGTTGAAGAACCAGGTTCTTGAACTTGACACCAGTGTCCTAGAGCTTAGGTCTGAGAATTTAAAACTGAAATTAGGAACATGTAAGAAGAAAGCTGATCACACACATCTAAATGAAGGATGAGTTGTACTATAAGGATGAGCAGATAAGAGTCTTAAAAGAAGACCTAGGTAAGGTAAAACATGAACTAGACAGAACTTGCAAATGGAATAAGGCTTCTGATACACTTTCTTGGCTACAAAAATATCACAGTAGCAACAAAAGAGGACTTGGATATGGGACTCAAGCACCTAAGTGGGATCCTAAAAGCAAGTACCTCACTCTTCCTGAGAACAAAATTTGCACACACTGTGGGAAGACTGGCCATTACAAAAATGAATGTAATGCAAAAGAAAAGGCCAGTCAAAAGAGCAAAGCTTTTGTTCAAAAGAAAAATAGGCTACCTGGGTGGGTTAAAAGGAATTTGATTTACCCCTTTGCCTATCGAAAGGAACCCAAACTCATTTTGGTTCCTAAGACTAACCCTTGATTTCTTTTTGCAGGTCCAAGTGAAGGGAAGTAGCCAAATATGGTACATGGATAATGGCTGCTCAAAACATATGACTGGAAGTAAGAATTAGTTCCATTCACTTGACGACTTAAAGGGAGGTAATGTCTCCTTTGGAAATGGGAAGAAAGGTGAGATTATCGGGGTTGGAAAGGTAGGTAAGACAAAATCATACTCCATTGAGGCTTGAAATACAGCCTGATTAGTATGTCACAACTGTGTGACAGAGGTAACCTTGTAGCATTCACCTCTACCAAATGCTTTGTGATTAACCTTACCACTGACAAGATTATTTTGCAGGGAAAAAGAGTTAACAATATTTACATTGTAGATTTGTCTACTCTTTTAGAAAATAAATTCTCCTGCCTAAGTGTGCTGGATTATGATCCCCTCCTGTGGCACAAAAGACTTGGTCATGCTAGTCTGAATTAGCTAAACAAATTAATCTCTAAGGACTTGGTGATAGGGCTACCTAACATCAAGTTCAAGGAAGACAAAGTTTGTGAGGCCTGTGCAAGGGGAAGCAGGTAAGATCATCCTTCAAAAGTAAGAAAATGGTAAGCACAACCAAGACATTGGAACTGGACCATATGGATCTCTGTGGTCCAGTGAGAACCTTGAGAAGAGGTAGAAAGAAATATGTTATGGTACTTGTTGATGATTATTCTAGATTTACATGAGTACTATTTTTAACATCTAAAGATGAAGCATTTGACATGTTTACTGCTTTTGTTAGAAAGATTCAGAAATAACTAGGTAATCAACTTGCATCAATTAGGTCTGATCATGGAACTAAATTTGAAAATGCTAAGTTTGCTGAATTTTGTGATGAGCATGGTATAGATCATAACTTATCTGCCCCTAGGACTCCTCATCAAAATGGAGTAGTTGAAAGAAAGAACAGGACTCTTGAATATAAGGCTAGGACAATGCTTCTGTCTAGTAAACTGCCCTATAGCTTCTGGGCAAAGGCTGTAAACATTGCATGTTACATCATCAATAGGTGCGTGACTAGACCTCTTGTAGAGAAGACTCCCTATGAATTACTTAAAGGGAGAAAGCTAAATATATCCCATCTTAGGGCATTTGGATGCAAGTGCTTTATGCATAATAATGGAAAGGACTCCCTATGTAAGTTTGATCCCAGAAGTGATGAGGCAGTCTTCTTGGGATATTCTTCACATAACAAATCATACAAAATGTTCAGTAAAAGAACTTTGTGTGTAGAAGAAAGTGTTCATGTAGTGTTTGATGAAACTAACATTCTTTTTGGGAGACAGGGACATGAAGATGAGGCTATTGAGATGGTAAAAGATTTGACTGAAGTCTCAGCACAAGCTAAAGTGGAACTAAAAGAAGGAACATGTTCTTTCATCCAGGGCCTGACAGGGTGGAACAGAGTGAGGCTGATCTACAAAAGACTTTAGATGAAAGTAAGAAGAAAAGAATGGATAAAGGAAAGGGGAAGGTTGCAGAGTCCTCAGAGGCTGCTGAAGACAAGGAGATGGAACTAGTCCATGAAGAAAGGAGTACATCAGTGGAGGTTCCGACCCCCAAGCCCAAAAAGACAAAGACTTCTTCCAAGAAGACTTTCTCTGTGTCTGAGGCTGCTGAACCTTCACTAGCCAAGAGGATAAGGTCTGCGGTGAAAAACAAACAAGCAAAAATTTCTGAAGAAGAGGAATGAAATGGAGAAGAAGAAGATGAGTTTGGTGAACAAGACAAGCTTGCCATGTTTGGCAAAAGAAAGATTTTGAAAGGTAGACTGCTAAAAGACCTAGTGGAACCAGGAATGATAAGACTGGTGGATGCCTTAGACACTCAGGGATGGAAGGACATAATCCTTCATATGGATGGTAGGCTAGCCAGGAATGAAATAATTGAGTTTATGGTGAGTGCAGAGGTTCAGGATGGCAAGGTTAGCAGCCTGGTGAAAGAAGTTCAAGTGTCCTTTGATTCAGAAAAACTTGGAGAAATCCTTGATATGCCCTCTCAAGGGTTTGATGATTATACAAGGCAAAGGTGGCCTTGCCTGGACTCCTTCCGTACTGCTTTTGCAATAACCAGGAGGTTTTGTGATTTTGAAGATGTGAATGAAGCCAGGGCTATGCAGAAAAGTGAAATGAGGCATGAGCACAAGGTCTTGTTTGAATTTGTCAATAAGTGTTTATTGCCCAGACAAGAGAGAAGGCACATTGCCAATTACACAGATTTAGTTCTTATGGTGTGCCTGGACAGTGGAAGGCAAATTAATTGTCCTGCCTTAATCATCAAGCCGCTGGACAGGTTCATCAATGGCTCCAAAGCACATGCTACCACCTATGGCTTTATTCTGACCATGGTTCTGGATAAGTTCAATGTTCCTCTGAAGAAATGGGAAATTTCATCAACCAAGGATCATTTTGGCATCAATACTCCGATTGCTTGTGACTATTTGGTCAATGCCATCCCAAATGAACCTGGTTCATCCAAGAAGACACCTATCAACAGCAAAGTTAGGGCTCTTATTCAGGAATATGAAGCCAAGGATGCTGAAATAGCTAGGCTCAAGGCTCGTGTGGAAGAGGTGGAATCTGAGAGGGATGCTCTCAGAACTGAGCTTATCAAAGAAAAGGAGAAGAATGACGAGATTCTTCATAATATGCTGAATCTTCTCCAAGCCCAAAACCAACCTTCTAACTCCCCCAAGAATTAGGACTCCTAGCTTTTGTCTTCTGAACTTGTCCAGTAATTTCAGTGACCCAAACTAGGGATTTTTCCTATTTTTTCTCATGTTTTAAATGTTTTTGCTTTCTGGTTATGGATTGTGGTAGCAACATATCTCTATCAATGAAATATACTGCTTTTTGCTCTTGTTCAATGTTTATCTTTCCTTGATAGTTAAATATTTTTGCTTGATTACTGATAATTAAACCATGATTGCACTTGCAGTTTCCCTAGTGGCCATGAGTACTTATTAAAATCTGGGACTCACACATTGTATGCAACTTTTCAATGATGCCGAAAGGGGGAAGAGATATTGTATTCTAAGAATTGTTTTAGACCAAGTGGGAAATGAGGGAAATAAAGCTAAGTCCCGCAATAAAAGTTGCTTCACAAGTCACAAGTGTTGCATTTGTGACACCTTGTTTGTAAATGCGACCAAAAACTTCACAAATGCAAAAACGGGCAGTTCACAAAATCGGCAGAATCTTCACAAATGTGAAACCCTCAATGCCTCCCCAACTTCGCAAATGTGACTAGTGCCTCGCAAATGCGAGCTCTCAAATGCAATCAAAACTTTGCATCTGTGAGACCTGCAACACCAGCCCAGAAAACCAGAAAAATTGAAGTCCTTCCACCCTTTTGAACGCGTCTGAAACTCACCCGAGCCCTCGGGGCTCTACACCAAATGTCCACACAAGTCTAAAAATATCATACGAACTTGCTCACACTATTGAAACACCAAAATAACATCTAAAGTCATAAATTGGATGCCAAAACACATGGATTAAATCAAGAAACTCAAAAACTTCTAAAATAATTTCGCGTGTCCGATTCTTTTAAATCAAATCAGAATGATGCCAAATTATGCATTCAAGTTATAAATGAAATTACGGACCTACTCCAACTTGAGGAATTGGAATTCGAATCCGATATCAAAACGTCCACTCCCGATCAAACTTCCCAAAATCTTTCAAATCGCCAACTTTTGCCAAATGACCCTAAAATGGCCTACGGACCTCTAAATCTAAATCCGAATGAGGTCCTAAGACAAGAATTACCATTCGGAGATATTTTAGGCTCGGAATCCCAAATAAACATCGATAACATAAAAAATCCACACCAACCCAAACTTATGAAATTCACCCAAAATGCCAACTTTCAATATTGGGTGCCGAAACGCTCTTGGTCATCCAAAACATGATCTGAACATACGCCCAACTTCGAAATTATCATACAAACCTATTGGAAATGTCAAATCTTGATTCTGAGGTCATTTACTAAAAACATTAACCGAAGTCAAACTTAATCATTTAACGCCAAACCAAGGAATCAAGTGTTCGATTTCAACCCGAACCATTCCAATTCCAAAACTAACCATCCCCGAAAGTCATAAAATAGTAAAAAAAATATACGAAGAGTCTTATTTAAGGGAATAAGGATCTGGAAAGTAAAACTACTGGTGGGGTCGTTACACCAGCATACGATGGTTTCTTTGTTTTCTAGGAAGAGATCTTGGCAACTATCTTCTCTTTCAGTGGTTTCCATTGCACCAGCGAGAGATTCTTTGTTGGAACTGGGATACCAAAAGATTTGAAAGCTGATTCCCCAATATAAACGTAACGTGTTGCAGAATACTCTCTGTCACAAGTTGAGAAACCCTACCAAAGTAAACTGAGTTTTTTCTAGATTGGCTTATAGTCCAGACACTTGAAAAATCTGCATGAAGCATCAATGAATAGAATTGATTGATGGGAGATCATCTCTAGAAAATAACAGTAGGTTATTTGTATAACTGAGGTGTGTGATCCCTAGTTTAGCACATCTGGGGTGGAACCTTAATTTTTTAACTTCTTTGAGACTATTGAGGCTTCTACCAAGGTAATCCATAACTATTTCAAATTAAAATTGAGAGAAGGGGTCTCCCTATATCAATCCCTTGGAATCATCAAAAGGTGTAATAGATTCACCATTTATCATAATAGTATAATTGACAGCTTTAACATATTTCATTGTTCATCCTACAAATCTCACAGGGAATCCCAGATCTAACATAACATGTTCCAAAAAAATCCACTTGACATAATCATAAGCCTTTTGGAGATCAATCTTAATCATGCATCTAAGAAATATGCTTCCTTATATATGCCTTTACCAGTTCATACGCAAGTATGTGTTATCATTAATTTTCCGACCAGGGATAAACCCAGCATGTGTTTAACATATGATAGAAGCAATAACTTTTTATAGTCTGACTTCTAAATCTTTAGATAAAGTTTGTATAGCATTGTACAATAGGAAATTAGCCGGAATTCCTTTACTATATTAGGATTGGATATTCTAGGCACCAGCATGATAGTAGTGCAATTAATAGCTTTGTACAACCTCTTAGTAACAAAAAGCTCTTTCACAACTTGAGATATGTTCTCTATGATGATATCCCAAGCTTTTTTTAAAGAAGTAAGCATTGTAACTATCACTACCTGAAGCTTTTTCATTACCAATAGAACACAATCCATTATATATTTCTTGATTAGTAACATGTGCAAACAAATCAAGTTTATGTTATTGTGATAGTACTAGGCTATTCCTCATAATCAGCCTACTGATTGCACATAAAGAGTGTGTTGATGATCCTATTAGAGATTTATAGAACTCTATAATCTCATGTTTATGCTTTTAGAATGGATTAACTTATCTCATGTGAGAGACATAATTTTTGTAAGTTATTTCCTCTCGTTCCTTTTCTTTCATGACAGCTGTAAAATACTTAGTGTTTGAGTCTCCAAGGTTGATCCATTTTTCTCTAGATTTATGCTTAAAAACACTTTCCTTTTATAAGAAACCATGTTTTTAGGTTCTGAAATACAATCCTCTCCCTTTCAAGTAGTGTATCATTTCATGTTGTAGTGATCATCTCCTGTATACTATTTAGCTTCCCTCTGGCTTGTTCAATCTTCAGACTAATGGCTTTGAATTCTTCATTATTCAAAGTTCTGAAAATTGGTTTGAGATTCTTCAACTTTAACTCAATATTCTTCATCTGACAGCTTATATAAGGTTGTTTCCAAACCCCTTCCACTGTAGAGATGAAATTTCCATGCTCAGCCCAAATATTAAAGAATCTAAATGAAATTTCTCATTCTTTGGAGCTGTGTGTAGCTGCAAGATCATAGGGGAATGGCCAGAGATAAAGGGAAAACCATATTCAATATAAACATGTCCCACATTGCATCATTCATTCAAAAATTCCAAAAGCTCTATCAAGTTTACTAAAAACTCTATCATCACCATGTTGTTTATCTACTTTTTGGTAGATAAAAGTACCGCAAAAAGAAATAGAGAGATATTCCTAATTTTTTCCATTAATTTAGCTGATTTATGTTGGTTTCATAGTTAGCATTAAAATGTACTATTCTAGCATAAATAATTTGATATTTATTTGGCAATTTATTAATTGCATTTTATAAATGCGATTTATAAATTGCATTTACGAAACATAAATATAATTTATATGTTGTGTTTCATAAATGCAATTTATGCACTTTAAGCAATAAAAATAATTTTATTAACTCGTTTTAGATGCTTATATTGATTAACAAACAATAGTAGAATTATACATCTGTAAAAAAAAACTAATATAACACTAACCTTACGAATCAGTTACCCTTTTCTGTCACAATGTCTCCCATAAATTTGAGTGGATAAAATACAATAATTATCATTGAATATTACAAATATTAAATTTAATACTTAAGATATCTGTAGAATATTAAAAAAATTATTCACACAATATCTTAAAAGGAATCTGATAGAATATATGAGTCCACCAAACTATATAGACCAGGTCCTATATAGGTTTCCACAGATAAAGCTAATGCAATAGTAAGTAAATGGATCAGGGAACTTTTACATGGAAACAACCCTGCTCAAGGAGATCAAAAAACCACAACCTACACTGGTAGGATTTCAACTTCACTATGAGCAGTCATTAGATTACAACCTATGCAACCTAGAAATTAAACTCTTAATCCCTCACTAACTCGTAATACACCTATTACAAGCCACTTTGCAATACACCTATTACAAAGCCTTCCACTCATGACTAACTCTAGTCACGACACAAATACTGAAGGTTTATGGTTTACAAGGGGTTCCTAATTAAAGCTTCTAGATAAGCAAAGTATGAATTACAATGAAGAACAATTACAAAGTTATAACTCAACTAAGGACATACAAGAGACTTGTTGTAGGAACTGGTCCGTAGTGGTGTTGTACTTTGTTCTTGATGCATTTGAAAATTCAATGCTTGATTGTTAGATTCTTGGAGTGCTTGAATTAATTCTCAAGTGTTCAAGTGATCTTTTGTTATAATGTTTATTGTTAATACAACTTGGATGACATCACTTGAATGATGTAGTCACTTGGTTGGTACAAGGTCCTTCCCAGCAAGAAGTGACTGTTGCACTGTTTGTGTGTACAGTGCAGGCAGTCACTTTTTAGCTATAGAGAGTTGACTTCATACTGCTGTCAGGGGAACTCAAGGGGATCAGGTCCTTCTGTTGATTCTTTATATTTTGAAGTCATATCAACTCATATTAGCTTGAGTTTGTTTATTGAGTTGTATACCAAGTGTATCAAGTTCTTTATGTGGTTCTTTGACAGTAAGTTTGTCAGATCATCAAAACATGAAGCTAAGGTACTATAAACCTATTAATTTTCCTCTTTTTGATAATGACAAACTTAAAAATTGACAATCATATTTAGAGCAGCTAAAACCAGCTAAAGTAATAGGAAACTTCACAAGTTCCCCCTGACTTTGTGCTTCCCCTTGATCAGTCCCTTCTTCTTCTTAACTCCTTCAATTTTTTCTAACTTTCCCCCCATTTTGACATCATTAAAAACACACAAACAAGAAAATAGCATAAAGAAGTCTAGCCTAGTTAACTCATGCCACTTGTATGCACACAAACGTGATAGAAAAGAGAAGCAGAAACACATAAGCATTTACAGTAAAAGAATGAGAGTTTTCATTAAACAATGGAAAACATAAGCATTTGCCTTTACAGCAAAAGCAATTTAGATTGTTTACATATGAGCAGTACTAGTGATTTCCATGCACAAACCAAAAAAACAAACACAACCACCACAAAATCATCAAAACATTGTCAAGAGAGATAAATTGGACACTGAGAGATATGCCTAGGGGACACTAGAGGAAGAGGGCTTGGAAGAGGTAGAAAGTGTGTGGAGAACGATATCCATCCGAGTATTGGCAAAAATTTGCTCACGAGCAATTTCTCCCTCAAGTTCTCAACTTGCTGCCTGAGATGAGCATTCTCCTTAGTCAGAGGAGCAACCTCTGCATTTGAAGAACTGGAGGACTCTGGTGCCTCTTGGGCCTGACTGAGCTGAGTCTCTAATATCGCAGTCCTTGCTTTTAACTTTCTGATCTCTTTAGTAGCACTATTTTAAGCATTTATAAGCTAGGAGATTGTTGAAGTTCTTCCTACCCCTCCAATTTTGTTGGTATACTCAAATTCCTCTAGAGTAGTTTTAGAGATCTGCTTCTTGGTCCCCATCTTAAGCTATCTCAAAGGCACTTTAAAAAAATTTGAAGACACGCGTGAGGAGAAATCCATAGGGGAGGCCATGATTTCCATCTTTGAATGTTGCCACCTTTTGCATCTTCTCAATCATTATGGCTGGCAGATTAACAGTTTGGAACCCATCCAGTGCTTCCATCATATACAGATCAGCCTTGGATGTAATGGACCTCCTCTCAGTGCAAGGAAGCAGGACCTTGTTCACCAACTCAAAAAGTAGCTGATAAACAGGAAGCAAAGTTTTCTTATGCACTTGTTCCCCCCGCTACACATCACTCTCCTTAACTATAGCATGCCTAATGTTTGGGACACAGGCACTTCTAATGGAAGACAGACCTTCAGTAGGAACTTTAAGTATGTCTCCTAACACAGTAGAGTCCATTACAATGTCTACGCTATTTACCAGTGCGCAGATGTGATATGATCCAATAGTAAAAAGGTCTGCATAAAAACTTTGAACCTCTTCCTCATATACCTTGGGCACATCCACCTTGAATAGGTGTCCCAATTGTTGAAACTCAACCATCTCAAGCACTTGATGCATTCCAGCAATCTCAAATATATTAGGGTTAAAAGTACGACCCCACAGCACTCTCTAATACCTCAACCTTTCTTTACCAGATATACTTCCCCTTCTTGCCTTCTTCATAGAACCAAGTTCTTTCACATCCTCCAATTTCCTTTTCACAAACTTTCCAATGGACTTAACTTTCCTACTAAACTTCACTTGCACATTCTCATAAGACACAAACTCTTCTACCACAACTTCCTTCAACTTGCCACTATCCTTTACTGCTTTTTACTGGGTATTCCAACAATCTCTTTTTAAGTACTCTCAGTAGAGTGCTTCTTTTTCTGAGACTTCTTGATCAAGGAACTTGGTTCCTCTGTGGGTTCCTCATCAACTTCCACAATTGGGATATTCTTGTCACAATCAACTTCACCATCCTTCACCAGCCTTTTCTTCTTCATTTTACTTCTCTTACTCTTCTTTAGCACAGACTCAATTGCCTTTATATTTTGCAACCTTGTGGTAGGTCGCTTAGGAGGGGCTCAGGAGTTGTTACTGGCCTTCTTATGGCAATGAACACAATTAGATAAACATCTTCCTCATCTTCTTCATCACTGGACCTCATAATAGAAGCCACTACTTCCAAGGGCATAGCATCAAAGTGAGGAGAAGGAGCAGGGTCGAGACTGAATGTAACGACCCGATCGATCGTTTTTGAAATTCATGCCCCGATCCCCCATTAACTACTTTTCCTAAGTTCATTTTTGCTATTTTGTTTTGTCGGGATGTTCGGTGTTAGGATTCAGAGTGTTTTGGGACACTTAGTCCCTAAATGAGAGCTTAAGAGTTAAAAAATAGTCCGTAATTAGAACAGTGTGAAGACGGCCTCAAAATGGAAATTTGATGGTTCTGTTAGCTCTGTTAGATGATTTCGAGGTTTGGATCATGTTCAGAATGTATTTTGGAAGTCCGTAGCTCATTTAGGCTTGAAATGCCAAAGTTTGTATTTTTGAAGTTTCCGGTCCGATAGTGAGTTTTTGATCCGAGGGTCAGAATGGAATTCTGAAAGTTTCAGTAGCTCCATCATGTCATTTGGGATGTGTGTGCAAAATTTTAGGTCATTCGGACGTGTTTTGGTTAGGTTTTTGATCGAAAGCGTATTTGGAAGAAATTTGAAGTTCTTAGGCTTGAATCATTGATTAAATCGGGTTTCCGGTGTTGTTTTAGGTGTTTTAAGGGTTGGTACAAGTTCAAATAAGGTATTAGGTGGTATTGGTACTTTTGGTTGAGGTCCCGGGGGCCTCGGGATGATTTTGGGTGGTTGACAGAAAGATTTGAAGTTGAATGGGCTGCTGAAGTTCTGGTACTTGTCATAACCGCACCTGCAGTTTGGTTTCCGCAGGTGCGGAGCCGCAGAAGAGGCCGGCCCCTCGCATATGCAAAATTTGGAATCCTTAGCTTTTATTGCAGGTGCGGAATATCTACCGCAGATGCGGTTACGCACCTGCGAGGCCCCTACCGCAGATGCGGAACCTTGGGTCTTTATTGAAACTGCAGAAGCGGGGTATTTTCTGCAGAAGCAGAATCCGCATGAGCGGTATAAGAGCGAAGAAGTGGATCCTGGTAACTTAAGGTAAAGCCGCAGAAACGGCTCACTTTCCGCATAAGCGGGACCGCAGAAGCGGTCCCTTGTCCGCAGAAGCGGAAACACCTGTTCAGAAAAGGGAATTTCGAGGGTTGAGTTTCAAAAGTTGGAAAAATCAATTGAGAGCTCAGGAGAGGGCAATTTTAAGTAGGTTTTGAAGAGAAGATCATTGGGTAACGTTTCCTTAATCCCTTTTAGTTGTATTCCATCAATATATAGCTTAATACATCATCTAATTTCGAATTTGGAATCAAAATGGGGGGAAACTTCTTAGACCAAACTATTGGGTTTTGAGTGAGCATTTGACCTCTGATTTGGAAGATTTTTATATGGTTAGACTCGTAAGAGTACGAGAGTTTTCAAAATGTGATAATTATTTGATTCCGAGGTGTTGGCCTGAGGGGCGTTTTGGTCATTTTTACCTATTTTTGCGCCTAGCATTAAATTTAATAGTGGAATCAGTTGTTTGCAATATTCTTTATGATATTTAATTGAATTGAATCGATTTGGTCCATTTGGAGTCGGATACTCATGGCAAAGGCGTGGTTCCTAGTTGATTATTGAGCCGGTTCGAGGTAAGTGGCTTGTCTAACCTTGTGTGGAGGACCTTTCCCCTTAGGACATGTTCTTTGAATATTTGAATGCCTCGTACGTGAGGTGAAGAGTGCGTACTTGAGCTAATTATTGTAAACCCGTTTCTACTTGAAGTATTTAAATTGAGATTTCCTGTTTACTTGTTCATTTTAGACTGTAAGTTTAAATCTGTGCTAGCTTAGAGAAGCATGTTTAGCCGACTTACTTGCTCAATTGTTTAACTGTGCCATTTGTACTCTGTGAAGCACGTTACGCTAGAATTTACTATTACTTAAACTGATTTTAGCATTTATTCTGAGATTATGAGTTGTTGTTGTTGTGTGTTTAATTTGGGACTACGGGACGGCTTCCCGAGAGATCCCCCTGTACTTGATATATTCTGTATTGAGGGTGCTGGATACCAAGAGATCCCTGGCATATGTATTTCTATATATATTGGGATACCAAGAGATCACCGGCTTACTTATTGAGGATACCAAGAGATCCTCGGGATACCAAGAGATCCCTAGTGTATATGATGAGGATACCAAGAGATCCTCGGGATACCAAGAGATCCCTAGTGTATATGATGAGGATACCAAGAGATCCCCAGTGTATATGGTGAGGATACCAAGAGATCCCCAGTGTTTATGATGAGGATACCAAGAGATCCTCGGGATACCAAGAGATCCCTGGTGCATATGATGAGGATACCAAGAGATCCCCGACTATTAGTCCTTGTTGAAAGCAGTATTCCTTGTATTGTTACCTTTACTTTCTATTATTGTTCTTCCTTAATTATCTAGTTTAGATTCTCACTGTACACTTTATTTAAACTGTTTCTGTTATCTTATTATTTATTATGTTTTATCTTAGTAGGGCCCTGACCTTCCTCGTCACTACCTGACCGAGGTTAGGCTTGGCACTTACTAAGTACCGCTGTGGTGTACTCATGCCCCTTCTGTGCATGTTTTTCATGTGCAGATCCAGGTTCCTCCACTCAGGCGAACTATCATCGAGGCGGAGAGAACTAGCCACTACGGGAAAATTCACCTATGGATACGCAGGGAAAACTGTTCCAATAGGTAAGCCAACCGTTGCCATAGATGTACGGCTACGGTTCAGTGCCCGTTCCACCAGCTTTCATGGCTATAGAGTTTATGGAATGGTTTTTGGAACGGTTCCAATACCCGTTACTATAGCATAGTCTATCGTTACGGTTTTCCCTCCTCCTGTTGGAACGATTATTCTTATCAATTGCAACCTTTAATAATTGTTACCATAAAGTTAAATGCAACGACCACAAACCGTTACGATATCTATCAAAACCGTTACAGGTATAATAAAAATGGCAACGATTTTCTTTAAGATATTGCAACGGTTGAACTACCTATTGCAACGGTTTGGAGATTATTTTGGAACGGTTTGTAGATACTATGGAAACGGTTCACTAACATATTGCAACGATTGTTAGATTATTTTGGAACGGTTTGTACGTCCTATGGCAACGGTTGATCTACCTATTGCAACGGTTTTTATATGATTTTGGAACGGTTTTCAGATCCTATGGCAACGGTTTTGTTAGCTTTAACAATTTAATTGAATTAAAAATAGTGGCCCCTGTTGTAAATAAAGATTTTACATATATATACAATAAACTATAAAATACTAAAATTTATATAAACATAAAATGAAACTTTTGATAATCCAAATTGTCGGACAATTAAGTTAATTATAAATCCATAGATAGTGATGAAACCAATAGCATACATTTGATATTTTAACATCAAAAGTTTTAAAATATTTTGATAACAAACATTCCTAAAAACCGCCACATGCATCTACAACAATCAGCAATTTAAAATTCAAGTAAGGTGTAGATCTTCATCACTCCCTCCGTCTTCCATCTCTTCATCTACTCCACCTACAAAAGAGTAGTATAAAATTAGATTTGCCAAACGGATTAAAGAAAATATTTACTCTTTAACTCTAACAAGACATGAACAGCTGAATGTAGAGTTGCCTGGAGTGAAGAATCCTAAGGCAAAAATTCCATCAGTTGAAACCTTCTCTAACAAGACGCACATCACGTTTGGTTGTATATGTTAGAAAAGATGGCTGACATTCTGTGTTGTAGTAATAAAGAAAGATGGCTGACACTTTTGACGGTATTTCACTATATCTATATTATAGTGATAGAGAAAATTGGTGTTAGTCTACCTACATTATAATAGAGAAAAATGGCTAATATATTGCAATTTATTCTAATAATGAAAAAAGGCTTACGCATTGACAATTTATATTTAATATAGTAGAGAGCAATGGTTGATACAGTACTTGCTTTCCATGCTATGGAAACACTCAAACTTATCTAGCTAACTTTAATCTTTCTTTCCACTCTATAAATCCTCAGTACTGGAGAAAACAGAAAAACAAAATTATCATTGTGACAAAAACTTGGAGTAAATTGTAGCCTATGACATGAAAACAGTAGACCCAAAAGTTCGATTTTTTGGTTTAACCGAAAATCGAAACACAAAAACCGTAAATCGCACCGAAAAATCGAAAATTAATAATTTTAAAATCGTGAACCGACCGAAAAATTGATTAAACTAAAACCGAAAAATTGAAATTCACGGTTCAGCCGATTTTTTCGGTTCAGTCGGTATTATGCCCACCCCTAGTATATTCACTGTTCCAATTTATGTAACACTTTTACCTTACTAGTTCATTCCAAAAGGAAAGGCACAATGAGAAGAAACATAAAAAAGAGGAGAAGAAGAGGAAAGAAAAGACGTGTCATATTTGCTACAGACTAACCTTGGTTGTTACTGCCAGCGGATGGGTGATTGATTGGTTGAATAGCACCTTGTTATGCAGAAGCAGCTTCTCCAGTTGCACGAGCACTGACTATTAGCATGTCAGGATCAAGTCTTAAATCGGGGTTGAGATGTTGAAGTCGTGTAACGACGTTCATCGTAATATCTTGTTCCATAGCATTCTTTTATGCATTGAGCTTTTTCAATGGACTTTGAGAACATCTATTGTTGTTTACCTTAGAACATTTGTCTCCTTACAACTGTATTGGTCTTACATCCAAGAAAGGAAATGCACTATTTATCAAGTTCTTTTCGTCTTAAAACTAACTCATAAAACTAGCAGACAGAGTTGGCAAAAGTTTGATGTAATTACCTTGGCGGCATCGGAGTTTCAATAGTCAAGAAGATCTTTAAAGTGAGACGCAGGAACATTTTGTGTCCTATTCTGCATTCGAAGCTCGTCATTCTCATATGTATCAAAGTGCTTTTTCTTCAACTGACTTTTATACTTTCTCCAAGCAGTACAAACTGAATCAAAAACCCAATTCTTCGCCTCTTCAGGAATATCATATTTTTCCTACAAATTTAGTGCAATTAGGTTAATATAAGAAATGTGAAATATCGACGCTTATTGAACATTAGGAACTTCATACCTTGACATATTTCCAAATATCATTTTTTTTATCTACTTTCCTCCAATCAAATACATTAAGAGGACAAAAGGTTTCATTCCTTCCCAATGTGCCGAGGAAGCTACCAACTCTTTCATAACTTCCTTAGTGGGACCAATGGGTTGATTGAACTCATTTAACACGATTATTTTACGATCCTTCCTACCGTGCACACTTTGCATTTGAGTAGGGCCTCTTTTTCTTTTTGGCACGGAAGGGCCTACATTAATACAAAACAAGGATAAACATCAATCACCATTGTTAGTTAATTTTATGATTAAATTTACATATACTTGCCTGGTTCCTCAGATTTTTCAATTGCTTCATGATCGGTAGAATCCTCAGATGGTTCATGCACATCTTGTGATGTAGGAGTGATGGAATCCATTGGTACTTGCCGCACTTGTTCTTGTACTCCTTGTGCTGTAGAAGAGGTAGAAATCAATGGCACTTGCCGCAGTTTTTCTTGCAGTTGAGATCTTTGTGAAACATTCTCAGCTTCTGATTGTCTTTCTTCATTTTCATGAAAGGTTCTTTTTGTTGTCAACGATTGATTTCGCAAAAATGCAAGTGATCGAGATTCTGATTGTCTTTCTTCATTTTCATTAGACCTTATAGCTTGAGAGGTTCTCTTTGTTGTCAACGACGAAACCTTTTGGTTTCGCAAAGATGCAAGTGATCCAGCTGGAATGCGGTTGGATATTTTTTTGTTTTTGCTTGAACACCCTTCTTGATTCATGACTTTTAAAATTTCTGCCATATTCAAAAAGCAGACACGAAATATTATAAGATTAGTACATGTAACTGAAAAAAGGAGAAGTATGAAAAAATGGTAGAGAGGCAAAACTATTTATGGAAATAGGAAAAAGATAAAAGTTGAAAGACATGAGCAAGAAAAAGGGAATTTACTCTTTCTGTTCAGCCTCGAGGAAGCTCCTTCTGATTCAACACCTATTTGAGCACCTAAAGATGTTCTGACTTGCAAGGCTGATCACTTATAGGAGAGTAACTTCTATTAGTTAAAAAACAACGAGAAAGAAAATAAAAGTTCAAACAAAATAGATAGCATAAAACATACAATGTATCAGTTTCTACTTTTTATTTCCACTCTTACTGCCAAGTTATTTTCAATGAGTTTAAAGTCTGTTCACTGTCACCATATAAATTTTAATGTAACAACTGTCAATGCGTAGGTATTTATAGTGAGTCCAATTCATAAACTAATTAAACAGTAAGATAATAAACTAATGGGTTCAGTAATAAGGAATATTGTCAAAAGTCAAGGAATTCAACAAGATGTAAGATATTGAAAACAATGAATGAAGCTTCTTATAAGAGATGACATAAAGAGGGGCAAGAACTGGAATGTGAAGCTGCTTTGGTTCCTATTGAAAAAACTGGAAATGAACCAGATACATTTGAGTCAAATTTGCAGGATACTGGTGCAGTGAATTCAACAGTTGATCGAGCCAATTCCGGGGCTGTCAATACCAAGGTTACCGGAGAAAAAAACAAAGGAGAAGGGCTAGATGAATCTAAAATACAGGTGATCAACCAAGATGACCAAGCTGCTGAATTAGATGCAAGAACAAAAACTTATGAAATTATGCAGCAATCCAGTCATGTAAATATAAACAAAGAAGTTTGCAAGATGCTTGGAATTGCAGGCAACTCTGGACAAATTTCAACAGACGCGCATACAACTCGTTTGGAGGCTGCTCGGGGCAATGAATCAAGTTCTAAATGAGTGAAAAATAGAAAGGGTGAGGACTGGACAGTAGTTAATCATGCAAAGCAGTCAACTAGCAATAAGAAGGCTCCAGTTACTAGTAAAATCTATGATGTAAATGACATGTCCAATACTTTCCAGCTTCTACACCTAAGCCACTGTTCCAGTTTTCTCTAATATCGCGATGGACCACACTATCCAAACGGAAGATCAGTATCTTACCTATTTTATGGCTTAGACTCATAAAATTGATTCCCTAAGAGTCCATGACACCAAAACCAAATTTCAACATCCATTTCAAACTAAATGGCCAAAGTTCCTGAAAGTAAATAGCTATTTTGCCTCCTACAAAGTTCCTGAAAGTATTTAGGCTTCTTGGTTGGCAAAACAACATAAAATAGACACAAAAAGAATAAAACTTAATGGGAATCTCCTCTTTTTGGATTTAGTAAACAACGAATCAATATTGTGTGTAAAAGGAAGTCTCTTTTGTTAACCCGCAACTGATGCAGGGAATGGGCGATATTAGTGTGGTTTTGGGTGATATTCCTTATTTTTGTGTTTTATTTATTTAACCATCATTCAAATACTCTTTGTACTCTGTTATATTGTTCATACCAACCTTCCTTACCTTTATTATCTTATTGGCAAAAAAATCCGGCTAGAAGTACGTAACAAACTGTAACTTGACCGAGTTTGTGAACTGTGTATACATCTTTTGATGGCCACCATATACTTATCGAACACAGGCAATTCAAACTGTAACTTGTTACCTTTCTCCATGAAACTGACCAGATGGTGATACATACCATCTCACATCAGCTTTTTCTTAAAAAACAAATACAAGTCATGTACGCCTGTAAACATATGCATGTCATATACATCATAGCAACGCCTAATAGTTGATTGACTTAGCCTTAAATCAACTTTTGCTGCTTTATCAAAGATGTAAAAGAAGTAAGCAAGGGAACTGTTTGCTGCTATAGTGGTTCATAGGCCAAATGTAACACTACAACCGTACTAATGAAATAAAGCTGATTATTTTTCTCTTTGTTTTAATTACATATTTTCACAGATTCTTGGAGTACAATATCTTCAAAATTTATATCAAACCAATTATAATCCATAGATTTATTTGTTGTTCGCCTGATTGTCACAAAGATCAATGTAGCCTGATCCAACTAAAAATTATATTTCCTTTTTGTCTTTATGATAGGTAAACATTTAGAAGTACGATGACAACATCAGAAATCAACTATTTTCACCCAAAAATTAAAAAAGACTAAAGAACAAAACCGACATACATACTAAAATAAGAACCATGTACTGGAAAAAATACAGGATACATATGATACGCATACTTAAATCCAGCAAACTTACAATGTATGATTAAAATTTAAAACATAAAATTAAACTTGAGATCTCATATTGATTCATGCTATTTTATTGTGACAAAGTGCATTCATTCTACAGTCCATATTCTTCCTATTAGTAATGCATTATATCCGACACGGGTATGACAACATATTTAGAGAATCCATTATTTAGTAATGTAGATCTTTCTTTTGCTGGTTCTATTCTATTATTTTTGGCATGCATTTCTCACTTTCCTTCTCCCACTACAAGCCTAAAAAATTAAGACATGCATGGCCATACTAGCTAACAACCCAAGAGCATTATGTAAAAAGTAGAAACCTACACAGATCATTAATATTTCTACAGCCTAGCAGTGAGGAGATGACTTACAAAAAACATAATACCATAAGCTGTGATATTTTGATTTGCTGTCTGTGATTCACAAATAGCTAATTTATAGCAGTATGCATGTCCATAATAATGATGATGGAAATATTCAGACCAAAAAGTATTTCCACAAATAGAAATTGAGAAGTACATGCAATGAGTTCTTACTTAATATAACTTTTCATCTTGTGATATTATCTTCAAGTTACAAGTAACACATACTCTGTAACATGACAACTACAAGATGTCTCATCTCAGCAAAACGAGTTCAAAGAAATTTATCTCTTAGTAGAGAAGAATGTGAGGCACACCCCACCACCAAAATAACAATCTTGGTAAGGTGGATGTCCAATATGTTCATATCTTTATACGTCCTGCTCATTTCTAGTAGTAGTTATTGGATATCCATCTAATATATTTTAACAGTACTGTTAGCCTAAGCAAAGAAGATATTAGATATGACATCATGCCAAATTTGCGTCCTAGTATTCTTTTTTGTATTTCACTTTTAAGATAATTGTCTTACTTTTTCCTTTATTTTGCTTTGGATGTATGATACAAGTGACATAACAGAACCAAACAGTAAATTTTACTAGTACTATACATCTGGATGAATCAAAGTTAATCCATGATTTATATTTTATTGAAAAGTCAAGAATAAGAAATGAAGCAACACAGAACTCAGTACAGAGAAAAAATAGACTGTCTACAGTAAACGAGAATCATCTTAGTAATAAACTAACAAAAGGAACTTTTTCGCTGATTTGGGTACAGGAAAAAACATGAACATAGATAGTCCAAGCACAAGGATGAAATGATCCTAGGAAGGAACTGATCTTAAGGCTAGATATGCATATACATGAACCTTATCCATGCTTGTTTTCTCTGGAATCACATTGATACCTTTCTGGGCACATGGAAGATGAGGTTACTAGCAACAGTTCATTGTTGCTGTAACAAGTATTAGGCAGTTTAGAGGTTTGAATAGAAAAGTTATTGTGGCTTACAATTTGGGAGGAGGAACCTTTATTGAATCAAGGTTGGAGGTCACTGATGAGGTGTTGCCTAATGTGAGTAATATCTATCTTGGAAGAGTTGGTTTCCTAGAAGCAGCTCTCAAGCTTATTAAGGCTATATCAGTTTCCTCGACTAATTTTGAGGTACCATTTGCTGCTGGAGAAGAATATCACAGAGTGGTAGTAGCTGAAGCCTTTGTCTTTTGGTGGGGTGAGGAAAGTGTTTTCACGTTTGATCCTGGTAAGGGCTATAGGCTATCAAGTGTGAATGCCATTGCTGGCCAATCTTTAAAGTGGAACACAGGATATGAGAATCATGATTTTGCTTGTGATAGTATCGTAATAATTGGAGAGGTTGCTAAAGTAGATATGCAATCAACTGCTTATTGGATCGGTTTCAACAGGGAAAGAACTACTATCAAAGTGCTACCAGTTCACTCCTTAGAAGCTATGTTCAAAAGGCCTTTGTGGAATTCCTTTGTGAAGTTAGTAAAGGCCGGTAAGAATGAGGGCTATACAGTGGACAATACAACATTTCTTAGAGGTTTAAAGAAGATTTTTATTGATATAGGAATGCTTGTATTAGAGGCACTTTGTGTTTTTGCAATTACTCTAAATCGTGCAACACCTGAAGTAAACATTGAAACCCAATAGATGGCAAGAAGGAACTGATCTTAAGGCTAGATATGCATATACAAAGAATAATAAAGAATGAATAGGAACAACAACACTAATCAACAAATCACAAGTAGCAACAATAATATAAATATATGGACTAAAGAAAGACTAAAAACTTACAAGAATTGACGAGTCTTCAACAAAATCTCTTGATACTGCACAAAAAATGAAAATAAACACAACTAAGATTAAACTGAAACCTTAAAGTAACAATAACAAGTACAACAATATACCATCAGAGTTGAGGTTTTTGAGCCTAAAAGAAAGCAGAAAAATAGGAGTCGAACACTGAAATAGCAAGCAACGAGAGGATAGAAACAAACATAAGCATCTGTTTCTTTTTCCTTTTTTATAGTTTCACTTGCAAACTCAAATAGTCCACTACAGAAGCGAGAAAAACTTTATCTTCTAGCTGTTGGATATTACAGATGTGAGGAATATTGAAGGAGCAGAGAGCTTGCAGGTCACATATTCAAACTCAAAGACACAATATATTTAGCCAAAAACAAGAACATGTAGTTCAAATTGAGAAGTAAATCCATACAATTGGTAAATATAGAGAGAAGAAAGGGGCTTACTACTCGATTTCTCAGCCGAGTTCGCCCGAGAAGGAGATTACGAAGAGCAGCAACCTAGCATGGCCTCGACTTGATTTGTTGATGAGGTTTCTTTGAAGGAAAATGAATTACAGGCAGAAGGAACATGATTGTTGATGATCTACAGAAGAACAGAATCCCTAAAAAGCTGAGCTTGGTCTCTCTAAATCAATAGCAGAATCAGGCGCGCAGTGATTTTTGACGTTTGTTGACGATTGTTGAGATTGTTGACGATTGTTGATGGATTTTCGCTGATTGAATCTGATTTGAAGGTGATTTTGGGAGTAATGGAGGAGAAATTTTTTAGGAGCAATTATGGAGGAGACTCTGTATCAGCTATTTTAGGGGTTTAGTCTATTTCTAAATATCAGGTATAAAACTAAAAAAAAAAAAGAAAATTAGATGGCGGGCCCCTTCCAATATTTTAGCGGGTATTAAAAATTTGGGTGGGAAAAAAGAGGGAATTAATAACCGATACAATAGAGATAACTGTTCCCATAGACTGATTTATTGTTACGGTTATACAAAGTGTTGCCATATATACATCTATAGGAACGGTTTGTAGACTATGGCAACGGTTCAGTTACTAAGTGTCCCGATAGTTCTAATAATTACTAGTAACAGTTAAAACCGTAACAATAGACCACCTATAGCAACGGATCCAAAACCGTAGCAATAAAAAGTGTTGCCATAGCTCTAATTTTTAGTCGTGAGCAGAGACTTCGAGGTATATCTGTCGTGTCCGTAGACCAGGAGTCTCTACTCTATTCTAGCTTTAGTAGTTAGCTTATATTTTCTTTCAGTTGTTTAGACATTCTGGAGTTAGAGCAGTATTTTACGTTTCTATTAGCCTGTGTTTCCCGTGAGTTTCCAGGTTTTGGGATTGAGTTGTAGACTTCAACTTATGGTTATAGTTGTATAGGCCGGGCGGCCTTATATACAGTTGTTATTTTATATGTTCAGTCTTACTTACTTATTCCGCAAGTTAAATTGTTATTTCCGTACTGTTAGGCTTACCTAGTTGTAGGAACTAAGTGCCATCACGATATATTCATAGAGGGTGAACTGGGGTCATGAGACTGACCTGGGAAGATGATTCCTGACCTGTTTCCTCAAGAGAGGCGTCAGGTCCATCAAGAGGGGTCCCAGTAGCCTCTTCTAGTGCAGGTTGTTCAAGAAGAACCATTGCTCCTTCTCCCACCAAGGACTGAGTCTCTTTCCCTAAGACTCAAGCATAGTATAATTTTCCTTCCTAATAATTCCCTCTGCAGCAATAGCTAACATATTTTCTATGCAATCCCTCTCTTGAGGTTCCATAGGAGAAACAATAGAAGATATATGAGTACCTATAGACTGATCAGAGTTTTCCTTAGAACACTTAGCAATTTCATGACTGATCGATGAAGCTTTTTCTGCCGATGGAGACTTACTCTTTTCCTCTGGAAATGGAATGCCATCTTTACTCTATTCTTTGAGTGTCTCAAGCAACAAGGGAGAGAAATTTTCATTCTTAGGGTAGTCTGAGTTCTCAGTACTTAGAGAAGGAGTGGAGTCAGTGGGAGTAGATAGAGGTACGGAGGGTGAATGAGAAACTGGTTTAGGGTTTTCTACTTGAATAGTGGTGGAAGAAGGGATGACTGGTTTTGTTTCTACAGGAGAAGACTCGAGGTTTTTCTCTTCAGTGGTAGGAGGAATTGTTTTATCCTTAGCTATTATAGAGGATTTTGTTTGAAGGTTTTGGAGAAACTGAGGATAACAGAGATGGTCGTTCAATATTTTTGGGAGTGAGAGGATTATAATAAGGTGAATGGAAATTATTAAGGAAAGAGAAACGAGTTCTGAAATGCCGGTAGATGTGTGGGAAGATGCAACGTTTCAGAGGGAAGTGAAAGGATTTGAACGAAAATACGTGACATACAGAATCTGAAAAGGTTGCTAACATGGAATTATTTTTGTTTTCTTTTGAGATATGTATGAGAAAAGCAAAAGACTACTAACCTGTGGCACAAGAACCAGGTTCCTGACTAGTATTTAAAAATGCTCAACCATCTTTTACCACTCATGCATTGCCTCAGCAGCTTCTATAATCATCATGCATGTCTACCTGTAATAGTATAGAAGTGAGTTAGACTTGGCCGGAAAAAACTTTAGCTAATTTTACCTGTATGTGATTTTCATAGCCATATGGTAGGAATCAGGTTCTCGATTAGACTTTATTAGCCCCAGTTCCAGCCTGTTTCTATCAAAGTGTTCTCTGCTTAGGGCTTTGGTGAAGATATCTGCAATTTGGTCTTTTGTGTTGCAAAACTTCATACAGATAAGCCCCTTTTCCACATTGTTTCTGAGAAAATGATGTCTCGCATCAATGTGCTTGGCTCTTTTGTGATGCACTAGATTTTTGGCCATGTTGAGTGTATTTGTGTTATCACACATAAGAGGTACACATTTAGTGTACAATCCAAAGTCTTCCAACTGCCATTTGATTCATAGAAGCTGAGCACAGCAGGAGGTTGCAGCGAGATATTCTGCATCAACTGTTCAAATAGCTACTAAGTTTTGCTTTCCTGTGCCCTATGAGATAAGACATGATCCCAAGAAGTGAGCCATTCCAGGTGTTCTTTTCCTATCTATAGATAACCTGCATAATCAGCATCAGCATACCCAATAAGATTAAAATTATCACCCGAAGGGTAGTACAGAACCAGGTCATATTCCCTTAATATATCTCAAGATTCATTTGGAAGCCTTCAGATGAGATTCCTTGGGTTCTGACTGAAACCTCGCACATATTCACACACTGAAAACAATATCTGGCCTGCTTGCAGTAAGATAGAGGAGTGATCCGATGATGCCTCTATACATTGTTTGATTCACAGAAGTGCCACATTTGTCCATGTCTAGGCGAGTAGCAGTGGCAATGGGAGTGTCAATCACTTTTGATGTTTCCATGTCAAACCTCTTCAGAAGCTCTTTGATATACTTCTGCTGACTAATGAATGTTCCCTTTGTGGATTGCTTCACTTGAGGACCCAATAAGAAATTTAACTCACCCATCATGCTCATCTCAAACTCACTTCCCATGAGTTTTGCAAATTCCTCACATGGTGAATCAGCTATTGCCCCAAAAAATGATATCATCAACATACACCTGAACATTAAACAGGTTCCTTCTTCGTTTCTTCAGAAACAAAGTGTTGTCAATTTTTTCGCTTGCAAAACCATTTTCTAAGAGAAACTTTGACAACCTCTCATACCAAGATCGAGGAGCCTACTTCAACCCATACAATGGCTTGTCCAATTTGAACACATATTCAGGGTGTTCAAGACATTCAAAACTTGGAGGTTGCTTTACATAGACTTCTTCCTTAAGGAAACCATTCAGAAATGCACTTTTGACATCCATTTGGAACAGAGTGGATTCCATATGTTATGCAAAGGCAATAAGGATTCTAATAGCTTCCATATGAGAAACCAGAGCAAAAGTCTCATCATAATCAAATTCCTCCTCCTGATTGCATCCTTGGACCACTAGCCTTGCCTTGTTCCTTGTAATGTTTCCATGTTTATCAAGCTTATTCCTAAATACCCATTTGGTCCCCATGATGGTCCGATCTGAGGGTCTATGTACCAGGTGCCATACTTTGTTCCTTTCGAATTGATGCAGCTCGCCTTGCATGGTTGTGATCCAATCTGCATTTTTTAAGGCCTCCCTTATTGTTTTTGGGCTCTATTTGGGTGAGAAATGCTGAGAAGGCAAGTGATTTCTCGCTTGTGATCTTGTTTGGACTCCTAAATCCAGAAGAGTAATTATGTTGTCGAGAGGATGGGAGTTTTTGGGTTTTCAGTTGGGCTCTTGAGTTTCATTTGTAGAGGAGATGGGTAAGCTTGACTGGTTCCCTTGTATCCTTCTTTCTGCTAAATGTGGAGTACTATGAACTGCATCAACTACTCTTTCTTCAGCTTTAGTGGTTGTAATTGTAGTACCTGGTTCCTCTCCAGATGATGAGGAAGAGATTGAATTATTTTCACCTGTATCCTTCACTTGACCCATCATATCTGCCTTTCCATTTTCCATATCAATGACCTCTCCTAGAACCAGCAGAGGCTCTCCATCTTGATCATCCTTCTTGCTCTTCTTACAAGAGAGATAGGACTCATCAAATATTATGTATATACTCTTCTCAACACACTAAGTCCGCTTGTTGTATACCTTGTAGGCTTTACTTTGAGAAGAGTACCTCCAGAAAGATTCCTTCATCACTTTCGGCATCAACTTTTCCAAGCTGATCATTTCTATTATTAAAGACATAACATCTGCACCAAATGTTTTTAAGTGAGTCAGCTTGGGCTTCCTTCCATTCAGCAAATCATATGGAGTTTTGTTCAAGAGAGACCTGATAATGCACTTGTTCACCAAGTAGCAGGCATTATTGATAAGCTTCAGCCCAGAAGTTCTTAGCAATCCCTCTATCGGTAAGCATTGTTCTTGCTATTTCTTCAAGGTTCTGTTCTTCCTTTCCACAACTCCATTTTGCTGTGGAGTTCTTGGGGTTAAGAAGTTGTAGGTGGTGCATTCTTTTTGTAGAATTCATCAAACTTAGCATTGTCAAATTTTGTTCCATGATCTAATTTAATGCATGCTACTTTTAATTCCATCTTCATCTTGAATTTTCTTCACAAAGGCTACAAAAACTTCATAGGTCTCATCTTCTATTCTAAGGAACAGAGTCCAAGTGAATCGGGAATAGTCATCCACTATCACAAAAATTTATCTTTTTCTTCCCTTACGTTGCACTCTCATAGGACCACATAGATCCATATGAAGGAGATCAGATGGTTTTGAGGTGCTAACATCCTTCTTTAGCTTGAATGAGGATTTCACATCTTTTCCTCTAGCGTAGGCATCGCAAAATTTGTATTCTTTGAACTATGACTTGGGAGGACCACGAACCAGGTCCTTCCAAACCAGCTTATTCAGGAGAGAGAAGCTTGCATGCCCCAGCCTTCTGTACCACAATTTAGCATCATTATAAACTGCTTTCAAGCAGCTCAGATCACCACTTTGTAGGGACTCGAAATCATCAACATAGGTATTCTTGTATCTTTTGGCCACAAGTACCACTTCACCAGTTACTAAATTTGTAACTGTGCACATCTTTGACAAGAACTCTACCTTGTTTCTTTATCACATATCTGAGAAACTCTCAAGAGACTGTACTTAAGACCATTGGCATAGTACACATTCTCAATTGAGTGAGTGAGTGATCTTCCAATTTTTCCAACACCAAGAATGTACCCTTTTTTCCCATTTCCAAAGAATACACTCCCTCCTTGCAAGGCTTTTAGTAAAGAAAGTCCATGGTATTCCCAATCATGCGCTTTGAGCATCCATTGTCCATGTACCATTGTTAACTGCTTCCTTTCACTATTCCCTGCACAAGAAAATCAAGGGTTAGTTTTAGGAACCCAATCAAGTTTGGGTCCCTTGTAATAAGCAAGGGGATGAATTAGTGATCTTCTAGGCCATGCAGGTAACATGTACTTTTTCTGGGGGGCACCTGGTCCTCTTTCAGCAAAAACTTTGTTTTTCTAAAGAGACTGAACCCTGGCTTGGAAATTTTCCTTGAAATGCCCATTGTTCCCATAGTGGGTACACAACCCATTATCAGGCACAATGACGTACTTGCTATGAGGGTTATAAGGAGCTCTCTCCCTTTGAAACCTTATTCCATGCCTGTTTCCACCATTTTTAACATACATGGCAGTAATAGCATCCAAGGACCAGGTCCACTTAAGAGACTTTTCAATATCACTTTTTACTCTTTCCAATTTTGCTTGAAGTTGTCTATTTTTCTCAAGTTCAGCACACAAACTTGTTTTTACAGCATTTAACTCGTTTTCAAGTTTAATATGCGCCTCAGTAGCCACTTTTTTTCCTTTTTCAGAATTCCAAGGCCTACATTCAGCTTTAAGTTTCTCTATTTTTTCCTTTAAGTCTACAATCATAACTAAGAGATTATCTTTTTCCTACTCAATAACAGCCACTTTCTCCACTAAGACATCTTTTTCTTTACTGAAATTTTTAGTGGTTTCTTTTAGATCAACTACTACTACCATCAAATTATCTCTTTCGTGTTCTACACTATTGATTTTCTGAGTTAGAACCTCCTTTTCATTTTCCAGATTATCAATAGTTTCCTTTAAATCAACCACACAAACCATCAAGTCATCTCTAGTTTGCTCTGCATCTCCTAACTCCATAATCAAGGCATCCTTATCATTTACAAGACTATGGTAAGTATCAATTAACACATTAGCTAATGACATGAGTTTTTTAGGAGAGTAGGACTTCAGATCTCTATGAACATCCCGAAAATTTACATCATCTTTGTCATTATCTTCTTCATCATCTGATTGAGCCATCAAAGCAAATATTAAGTCATACTCATTTGCTTCACTTTCAACTGCATTGAGTTGTCACATGCATCATCTTCTTTTTTAGACTCGCTGGAAGAATCTCCCCATGCTGCAAGAGCTTGCTTCACAATATTGTCAGCAGCATTCTTTCTTTAGAAGCGTTTATTAGGAACCGGGTTCTTCTTGACTGCTTTGTAAGAGTTGTGTTTGAAGTGTTCTTGCTTCAAGAAAGGGAAATCTTTGATGAAATACCCTGTCTTTCCACACATGATAGAGGTCATAATTCTTTGGCTTGCTAAAGCTTCCCCTCTTTGGTATACCTCCATTCCTTCGAACCATTTTCTGAATTCTAGTTAGGTAAGCCATGTCACTATCCTCGCCACTTGACTCATTTCTTTCTTCCTTGAGTAATAGGTTCTTTTCCTTCTTTGGTTCTCTTCTTCCACTACCCTTTTTTTATTTCATAGGTTTTCAGATTTCCAACCAGCTCATCTATAGTCAACACTTGCAAATCCTTTGCTTCAGCAATGGCATTCACTTTACTCTTCCAGGAACTGGGCAAAACACTGAGAATTTGCCTCACGAGCTTGTTCTTAGGAATGATTTCACCAAATGAGTGTAGCTCATTTATGATGCAAGTGAATCTTGTGTGCATGTCTTGAATGGATTCATCGTCCTTCATTCTGAAGAGCTCATACTCAGTGGTGAGCATGTCAATCTTAGATTGCTTTACTTGATTAGTTCCTTCATGTGCTATTTGTAAAGCTTCCTATATCTCTTTGGCAGATTGACAAGCTGAAATATTGTTATATTCATCAAGACCTATACCACACACCAAATTTTTCTTGGCATGAAAATTTTTCTCTATAGCCTTCCTGTCAACATCGTTGTATTATTTCCTCATCTTAGGCACTGTCACAGCAGGATCTCTGACCTTTTTTGTATGGACATAAGGACCATCACCTATAACATCCCACAGCTCGAAATCTTCAGCAATGATAAAGTCATGAATCCTTGTCTTCTACCACCTATAATATTAGCCATTGGACCTGGGTGGTCTGCAAGTAGACTGACTCTCTTCGAAGTTAGGGGGAGCATCCATGAGGATCCTTTCTAGGTGTTAATCTGACAGAAAGAACCCACTCTGATACCAATTGATATAATATATGAGTCCATAAACTATATAGAGACCAGGTCCTACATAGGTTTCCACAGATAAGGCTAATACAACAGTAAGTAAAGGGAACAGGTAACATTTACGTGGAAAAATCCCTGCTTAAGGGGATAAAAAACCACGACCTACACTTGTAGGATTTCAACTTTGTTTACCGTGAAAATGGTAACAACAATTAAATTTGTAAATGGGATTCTAAAAATACGTGATCTATTCTCGAGCTAGTTTATAAGGGGTATTGGTGTTAAAACTTGAAGTAAGACGATAAAGATCGAGTTAGCCAAACTGATAATTGAACCAGTAAGGGGACGTTCCTGGGCGTAGAGCAAGACAGTAGATACCTCGGGGCCAGGCCTCGAGCCTATCTCGGGCTTATCGATGGTAGTTGGGAAGGGGGTAATAGTTGAAGTTATAAATAAGTAAGGCTCTTATACTATCAATTTCAAGCTAAATGATGGAGAACAAATGAAGAAACTATAAAATGCTAAGGTGACCTCGGGGTCGATGAACACTGATAACTTGGAAGAAAGAAAGAAAGAGAGAGATATTATTGCATTATGGAGAAATGGAGCAATATCATCCCCTTACAAGGTGGGGTGAGTCCCCCTTATATAGGCGAGGGGACTCAGTAAAGTATGTATATATATTATTTACAAGAGTAGGAAGATGGCACGGCCTGACGCAAGTCCTCTCAGTAGGCTACAGATAGACCGGCCCTGTCAGGTGTAGCCATGTGCTTCGAAGACCTCTTCTTTTACCCTGACCTCAGGCCATGCTTCCTTAGATTCGGACCTCGATGATCCTTGAGGCCAAGAACTCGATCATGGCCTTCCACCCTCGGGGTCTTGGGGAAGGCTTCCAAAATTGTCTTGATAGCAAAAAATCAAGTCTTCTGACTTTACTGCGTACAAACTTCACTATGAGCAATATTTTGATTACAACCTGTGCAACCTAGGAATTAAACTCTTAATCCCGTACTAACTTGTAATACACCTATTACAAGCCACTTTGCAATACACCTATTATAAAGACTTCAACTCATGACTAACTCTAGTCATGACACAAACACTAAAGGTTTATGGTTTACAAAGGGTTCCTAATTAAATATTTTAGATAAGCAAAGTAAGAATTACAATGAAGAACAATACAAAGTTAGAACTCAACTAAGGACATACAAGAGACTTGTTGTAGGAACTGGTCTGTAGTGGTGTTGTACTTTGTTCTTTATTCAGTTGAGAATTGAATGCTTGATTATCAGATGCTTGGAGTGATTGAATGAATTCTCAAGTGTTAAAGTGATATTTTTGTCACGACCCAAGTTCGCCCTCCGTGAAAAGTGATGACTGCACCTAGTCCCTACAACTAGGTAAGCCTAACAAATGCGGAAAAGAAATCAATTAAAAATTGAGATAACAAAATGAAACAGTGTTTAAGATACCGCCTGTCATATTAACAATACAAGAATCTCAACCTAATACTCCCAATATCCGAAACCCCATGAATCAGAAGTTATGGATATGACAAAGTGCTCTAACTCCGAAATGTCTAAATCAAAGAAAAATGCAGAAGGACTATAACTACAAAAGAGAATAGAAAGGGACTCCTCGGTGTGCGAACGCAGCAGATTTACCTTGAAGTCTCTAGAGAAAATGCCTTGCCTCAAGGGTGATAAAACTGAGTGGAAGTACCTGGAGCTGCACACGCAAAAACATGTGCAGGAAAGGGATGAGTACACTACAGCGGTACCCAATAAGTGCTAAGACTAACCTTGGTTGAGTAGTGATGAGGAAGTTCAGGGCCCTACCGATCATATACATTTATATATAAAGAGATGTAACAGTATGAAGTAACACAGTATAATAATAGGAAAACGACAACTACAACAGAGAGAAAATCACAAAAAGAATACAGCCCGACACGGAGATAGCAATCGGGGATCTACCAGGATCCCGTCCTCTAGCCCCCAAATGTAAATAACCAGCAACCAGGGATCTGCTAGGTTACCATCCTGTAGCCCCTAAATGTAAATATCCAGCAACTGGGGATCTACCAGGATACCGTCCGGTAGCCCCCAAATGCAAATGTCATGTGGATCTCTCGTGTGTCGTCCCGTAGTCCAACTCATAGTGCGTCGAGGATCTACCAAAATCCCAATCCGTAGTCCCTAAATGTAAATACCCAGTACTGGAGTAATCTACCAGGTGCAGTCCCGTAGTTCCATATAATTGTGCAGGGGGATCTACCAGAATCCCACATCTGTAGTCCCAAATAAACAGACAAGGGGGATCTACCGGGATACCGCCCATAGTCCCAATGTAAACACGCAACCACAACACAAGAATAATCAACTCAATTTAATTTAATATCAAAATAGATAGGTAATTCTAACCAAGCATGCTACACAGAGTTCAGATAAGGCAGTTTGAGCAAGTAGGCAATTTAGTCATTTAGGAATATTTTCCTAAGCTAACAGTAAGCTCAAAGTTCAAGTAGTGTAAACAGTGAAGTAAAATACGAAATATAAGTACTTCAATGAAAAATCGAATTTTCAACAATTAGTACAAGTACGCGCTCGTCACCTCACATACAAGTCATTTCAAATATCACTGTACCAAATCCTAATGGAGGTTCCCCCACACAAGGTTAGACAAGCCAACCTCGAATCGGCTAAAAATTAACCCAAAACCATGCTCTTGCCATGAGTACTCGACTCCAAATGGCCCAAATCTATTTAAAATAATTGCATAATATAAATATAACTTCAAGTAACTAATTCCACTAATTAACTTTAAGCTAATATACGAAATTAAGAAAAATGACCAAAAAGCACCTGAGGCCACGTCTCGAAATCGGGTAAAAGTTACAGATTATGAACCCTCATTCACTCACAAGTCTAATCATACCAAAATTATCCAAACCCGCTGTCAAATCCCCAATCAACACTCGAAAATTAGGCCTAAGAACTTTTCCAAAATTTTCCATAATTTCTCACCCCAAATCCGAAATTAAATGATAAAACTAATAATAGATTAATGGAATACAACTAGAAAGGGATAAGGAATTGTTACCCAATGATCTTCTCTTTAAAAATTCCCACAGAATTGCCCTACCCCGAGCTCCAAATTTGATTTTTCAAGTTATGAACTCAACCCCTCAAAATTTCATATTTCTGCCCAACGATTACCGCATCTGCGGTCATGGGAGCGCACCTGAGGTCCCGCACCTATGGAAAATGAATCGCAGGTGCAAAATCCACTTAACGGGTTGGGTCGGCATCTACAGTAGCTTGGCCAAATTTGCGGTCACCTAGCCGCACCTGCGGTTCCTGAGCCTTGGCGTAATCGCGCTTTTATGATTACCAAGTCACTTATGCGGTGCCTCACCTGTGGTCCCACACACGCAGGTGTGATTATGACAGGTTCAGCAACCTCAAATTCTTCCTAATTCCAATTCAACTTTCGTTAACCACCCAAAACTCACCTGAGGCCCCCCTGACCTCAACCGATGTCACGACCCTAAAACTGACCCGGCCGTGATGTCGCATATCGTGAAACTAGGCCAGCCGACACAACTCCCGAATTTAACCCTTTAATCAATAACAATAATTTTTAAGCCTTTGATTAATCAGATATCTCATAATATCATTCTAAATGAACAGTGAGGAATAAATAAACAAGCCCTACATCGAGGTGTTACAAGTCACGAGCATCTACTAAGGTCTAAATACAACTAAGAGTCTAAAAATGTACTAAATACAGTCTAAGTAAGACAAAAGGGAGAAAACAGTGCTGCGAACGTCGGGCAGCTACCTTGCTTACTCTAATGACTCTGCCACTGAGCAATCAACACCCACTACTGGGTACAGAAATACCTAAATCTCCACATAAGGTGTAGGGAGTAATGTGAGTATGCCAACTCAGTAAGTAATAAAAGTAAATGAAAGCTGAGTAGTAAGAAAACATGTAAGCCACGTCATAACGCTACAGCAAATACAGTACATTTCCAATACAATACAGAAATCATTTATTTCATAAATCAAACTCAATTTTAGTAAAAACCCTTTCCTTTTTAAAACATCTTCCAATGGTTTCAAACGAGTTATAAAAATAGTGAGTAAAAATGATAGAAACATAAACAGCCCCTCGGGCAAAACATTTACCATAAACCGCCCCTCGGGCTACCTCACAATCACTCATAATCAACCCCTCGAGCATAACATGAATCAAGAACCGCCCCTTGAGCAACATAGATCAAGAACAGCCCCTCGGGCTTCAATATGAAATAACAATAGCCCCTCGGGCTACAACACATCACTCACACTGGGTACCCGCACTCACTGGGGGTGTACAGACTCTGGGAGGGGCCCTTTACGGCCCAAGCGCAATAACAAACCATCTCGTGACATAATCAAATAGGCTCTCGGCCTCATATCAATCACAAGCCACCTCTTGGCATAATAAACCAGGCCCTTGGCCTCTCATATATCACAAATCAGTACCACATGCTGCGGCATGCAGCCCAATCCCATAACATCCTTACAACACAGGCCCTCAGCCTCACTCAGCCAAAACTCACTCAAGCCCCTCGGGCTGCCAATAAAACAAGTACTCAGCTAAAAATATCATTTTTGAAATCAAGAGGAGTGAATAAAATCGAGTTATGAAAATAGTAAGAACATAGCAAGTCTTAGTGTAAATATCAAACCAAAAACAGTGAGGAAATCAATAATAAAAGCCCTTAAGGGTCCAAACAATCGGCACGAGGTCCAGACACGGCATTTAGCCCCAAACACAATAATACTTTTCAAAATATAACAATATCAAATAGTTTCCAAGTAAATACGCGACTTAATAGTCGTGCGAGACGGAGTAGGTCACAATCCCCAACGGTGAACGACCCCATGCTCGTCACTTAGTGTGTGCGTCACCTCAAAATAGCACAACGATGTGAAATATGGGGTTTCATACCCTCAGGACAATATTTACAATCATTACTTACCTTAAATCGGTGAAAACTCTAGCCCGCAATGCCTTTGCCTCTCGAATCGGCCTCCAAATGCTCCAAATCTAACCAAAATTAGTATATTATCATCAATATACTCTAAAGGAACAAAGCCCAAGCAAAAATAATCAAATTAACTCAAAACTCTCAAAATTGGGTCAAACCCGGCCCCCGGGCCCACGTCTCGAAATTTGATAAAAACCACAAAACCAGAAAACCCATTCACTCACGAGTCTACCCATATCAAATTCACCAAAATCCGACATCAAATGGCCATCCAAATCCCCAAAATCAACTCTCTAAACCTTCTTCCATTTTCTCAATTTTCATCCAAAATTCCCAAATTAAATGATAAGAATCAAGACATAATTATGGGATATAACCAAATTTGAGTGAAGAACACTTACCCCAATCAATCCTCTGAAAATCCCTTCAAAAATAGCCTCAATTCGAGCTCCATAGCTCCAAAAATGCAAAAATGGCCGAAATCCTCGAAATAGAGTACTTTATAATCTACCCAGACATTTACCCTATGCTATCATGGACAAACTAAAGCGATAGCGAAGCACAAAATTTTCCAGCCCTTCTTTTACCTTATGCGATCGCGGCCATTTCCCCCCGATCGCGTAAAACGAACTTTTCCAACAGCCTTCTCCAACTCTTCCAGACAGCCTCTAGTATAATGATCATAATTTTTTGTACAAAACTCTAAATTTTAATTGGTTTAACTTTATGAAAACTAGACATCAAGGGCTACAAATTTAATTTTTGGATCATCTTCAAATTCCTTATCGATTGTGAGATATAAGCTAGCAAAGTCGGGTCAGTGCAGCAGAGATTTTACTCTATGCGATCGCGGGAAGACTTATGCAATCGCATAGCACAACTCCATTTTTCCAAATTTTCTCTATGCTAACGTACTGTACACCCCTGAAGCCAAAAACCAGCAACTAGAAATGGCCTAGAAATGGTCCAAAACCACCCCGAAACTTACCCGAGGCCATTGGGACCTCAACAAAACATGCCAACACATCCTATAACATCATTAAACCTTGTTCCAACCTTCAGAATGCTCAAAACAACATAAAAATATCGAATCACCCTCAAATTCAAGCCTAGGAATTCCAAAACTTCTGATTTCCGAATTTGATAAAAAAGTCTATCAAACCTCCTCCGAATGATCTGAAATTTTTCACACACATCACAAATGACACAACGGAACTACTCTAATTTCCGAAATTCCATTCCGACGCCGATATCAAAATTTTCACTACCAACCGAAAAATGCCAAATTTCCAATTTCACTAATTCAAGTCTAAATCTACCACAGACCTCCAAAATACATTTCAAATGCACTCCCAAGTCCAAAATCACCTAACGGAGCTAACCAAGTCATAAAAATCTAAATCTGATATCGAATACTAAAAAGCCAAAACTTGGTCAAACCTTTCAAATTTAAAACTTCAAACTGAGAATTGTTCTTCTAAATCTATTTCGATTATCCTAAAAACTAAAACCGACGATTTACATAAGTCATAATATAGCACATGGGACTAGTCATGCCCGAGAACAGGCGAACAAAATGCAAAAGCTCAAAACGACTAGTTTGGTCTTTCATCCTCCCCCACTTAAACATACGTTCGTCCTCAAACATGCCTAGCGTTATTCCAAAAACCATCAAATCACTGTGTAACATTACCATGAACATACCCGGGGGTGATCCCACATCACCCTATCTCTTATAGGTTTAATAACACAATGTAACTGAAATTTCACAATCCAACCTAGCCTATAAACCTTAGAACCACATTTCCATTTCTAAAATAATCTATAAGATCAGAATCTCACATCTATACTTTGAATAAGTTCGAACAAGCTGTAACAAACCATACCTGCAGCCTCAGATGCAATTACATGATATACCACATAGCTCAACTCTCATAGAGATAAATTCTAATCACAATTGTTGCTCAAAACAATCGAATATCGATAATAAACCTCTTATCAAATAAATCCTCATTCCAACAGTCCACATGTCCCTAAATCATGGAAATTAAGTCAAATGAAAGAGCTATACCGCAAGCTTACCAGTACCACTACAACATAATGCTAAGAACATATCACACCTCGTAGAACCAGAATGCACGAACCTAACCCGTAGGGTCATACCTCCATATAACTCCGTTATAACGCGGTCCTATCCAAACATTGGTCTACATTATACATCTCGAGCCACCCTGCTCAAAATCCATAACCATTCAGAATTCAAAACCAAGGACCCAAAGTGCATTACCATAACCGCAGATAAGCGAATGACATAACTCCACACAACCCAAAAGGATATAACCAATACGCAATCAATCATGCAACCCTCAAATATGAGTTTCACTCAAATTCTGCTATAAATCCCAAATGGAACCACACCATATATGCATATAACCAACAAATCATAACTCCCCGCAACACGAAAACATAACTCATAGATTACCCTAGAACACTAATAGTCTAAAAAACAATCGAATCAACACACCCTTTCAACAATAGCAACTCAGAGTCAACAAAGTCGGCCCGATGCAAAACACACATCCATATTGGTTTATCAATGAACCCCTTATCAAGGAGTCCCGAAAGCTACTCCTTCAACTCTTTTAACTCCACCGGCGCTATACGATACGATACCTATCCCAAAATCAATACAGAAACCAACAACCCTACCCGACGACATGCCCTACTGTAGGAAACCCATCCGAAAAAATCCCTTACTATCGAAACTAAATCAATGGTAGGGGTTTCTGCACTGAGGTCCCTCACAAAGACCAAACAAGGAGGAAACTCCTTCCCAATCATTCGCTGAATCTTCAAAAAAAATCACCTTACTGAGAACATAAACCATAGAACCTTGCCACTCAATCCGTGATATTTTAAGCGTCAATACCACACAAGAGAGGGGGTGATTTGTATGGTACCCAATTTTCGCTTATCTGAACTATAGAATAACTTGGTTCTTCTAGGTGTTCCAACTTCCAACTATTATTGTTAGCGAAATAATAAATATAGAAAATAAAGAACATGGAGATTTTTATGTGGAAAACACCTTGCTCAAAAGGTGAAAACCCACGACGTACTACTCAGTAAGATTTTCTCAAACTTCTACTAAAATCACTGAGCCAAAACAGTATTTACAAAAACTCTTTGTAAACCTAAGGATTAACTAATCCTGTTGTGGCACACAGTCTCAATTGTTGCAACAACTTCAAGTTAGCTATAACTTGAGCACTCTAGGTACCTAATATAATTGCTTCCATGAAAGCTCAAAGGTATAATTTTAAACCACCTACTACAATTGAACTAGAATAAAAGATAGACACAATGTAACTGGTTCTTCTATCTCATTCAAGTAGCTTCAGGAGTGCACACTCAAATCACACATAAATTACTTGCAAAATCGACTTGCTCTTTTGCTCTCAATTTAGTTTAACTTCTGCGTATGTGCATTACCTGTAAAAGAAAACAACAGTAACATTTAATAGGCTAGTAATTAGAGTTTGATTAGGACTCAATTGCTGCTCTTCTATCATGGAAGAATTCATGATGATCTCAAACTCTAACACTATCTTCATCCTAGACTGTGTTCTCTTCATATAAGGAGACTTTCTCCCCTTATCTAATATGCAACCTTTTCGATCAAATCAGAAGATATTGCTGCTTGTTCAGTAGGACTTATCTCCTTCACGAGCATCTTACATGTGTAGATTGATCATGACTGTGCTTCACAAGATGGACCTGGTCCATTCCTAAGTTCTTTTGTCAATCTTCAAAACTTCACTTGTTCTTGGGCCAACAAATTCCCCTTTTTCGATGATGACAAACTCTGTGCTTTTTACCGATTTGGAACCTATAAGAACTCAACTTAACCATCAATACTAACTTTAGAAAATTCACTTATCATCAAGGACCAGGTTAATTAGGTTATAAATATCACTTATTTCAGAATGTGTAAAGCACAACATCTCTTCCTCCTTTTGGTATCATCGAAAAATTGCATCCAAAGTGTGATTCTCAGATTTTAATAAATACACATGGCCACTACGTCAACTGCAAGTGCAATCATGGTGCAATCATCAGTAATAAAGCAAACATATTTTAACTATTAAGGACATATTAATCAATGAACAAGAGCAAGACAGTAGTTATCATTGACAGAGATATGTTGCCACCAACAATCCACAAAAAGAAAGCAAAACATCCAAACTTTGAGCAAAACAAAAGATAGAAACATCCCTAATCTGGGTCACTGAGGTACTAAACAAGTTCAGGAGACAAAAACTAGGAGTCCTAAGGCTTAGAGGAACTAGAGGGTTGGGTTTGAGTTTGGAGAAGATTCAGCATGTTCTAAAGAATTACATCATTCTTCGCCTTTTCTTTGGCAAGATAAGTTCTGAGACCATCCCTCTCAGATTCCACTTCAATCACACGAGCCTTGAGCCTATCTATTTCAACATCCTTGGCTGCACATTCCTAAACCAGAGCCCTAACTTTGCTGTTGATGGGTGTCTTCTGGGATGAACCAGGTTCATTTGGGATGGCATTGACTGGATAGTCACAATCAAGAAGAGTATTGATGCTAAAGTGTTCCTTGCTTGAGGCCATTTCCCATTTATTCAAAGGCACATTTAGCATGTCTAGAATAGTGGTTAGAATAAAGCAATATGGAGTAGCATGAGCCTTGGAGCCATTTATGACCCTGTCTAGCAGCTTGATAATGAAAGTAGACCAGTTGATTTGCTTTTCTCTCTCCAGGCACTCCATAAGAACTAGATCCATGTAATTGGTAATGTGCCTTCTCTCCTGTCTGAGCAATAGACATTTGTTGACAAATTCAAACAAGACCTTGTGCTCAAGCCTTATTTCACTTTTCTGCACAGCCCTAACTTCATTCACATCTTCTGAATCACAGAACCTTCTGGTGATCTCAAGAGCAGTAGGGAGGGAGTCCAGGCATGGCCCCCTTTGCCTTGTATAGTCGTCAAACCCTTCAGAGGGTATGTTCAGGATCTCTCCCAGTTTCTTTGCATCAAACTGCACTTGGACTCTTTTCACCAGGCTACTAATAATGCCCTCCTTAACCGCAGAATTTGCCATAAATTCAATTAGCTCATTTCTAGCTAGCCTACCATCCATCTGAAGGACCACGTCCTTCCATCCCTGAGCAGCTAAAGCATCTACCAATCTCATCATTCCTGGTTCTACCAGGTCTTTCAGCAGTCTACCCTTTAAAATCTTTCTTTTGCCAAACATGGCAAGCTTATCATGTTCCTTCTCAAAATCATTTTCTTCTTCTTCTCCACGCGAGTCATCATCTTCAGAAACTTTTGATTGTTTGTTTTTCACTGCAGTTCTTGTTCTCTTGGCTAGTGTAGGTTCAACAACCTCAGACACAGAGGAAGACTTCTTGGAGGAAGTCTTGGACTTTTTGGGCTTAGGGGTAGGAAAGTCCACTTATGTACCCCTTTCTTGATGGACTAGTTCCATATCCTCTTCCTCAACAGTCTCTGAGGATTCTGCAATCTTTCCCTTTCCTTTATCCATTTTCTTTTTCTTACTCTCAGCTAAAGCCCTTTGTAGCTCAGATTCACTCTATTTCACCCTGCTTCTTATGGCTCTACTCTTTGGCAATGAAGAGGCAGTAGGTGTTGGGGATGAAGCCTTTCTTTTCTTGGAAGGCTTAGGAATATTGGGGGTTTTTGTTGTGGGAGTTCTGCGTTTCTTTAGGTTATAGCTTGTCCTAACCTTTTTCAACAGGTCTACTAGGGGTTTCTTTAGCATATGAAACAGGTTCATCTCTCTGTGTACTCAAATGAACCAACCCCTCAACAGCTTCCCCATAACCACTTCCCCCTGACTTTATGCCACTCTCTTCTACCCTTTCTTGTGAAACCCCACAGATAGCAAGCACTACTCCTTTCCTAATTCCCCTCTCTTCACCACATGCACCCTCTCTCTCTTTTTCTTTTTCAAAATTCTTTTTACCTCCACTCCTTCATATCTCAGGCTATTCAACATCCCTAATGGGTCTAACCAGAACAAACCTAGTCTCTAGGTTTTTAGTCACAAATGAACGTACCTTAGAAGGAGATTCTTGAGTCTTTTTAGAGTCAGAAGACCCATGTCCTTGCCCCTCAGTAGCGGATTGATAGGATTCAGAATCAGAGCTGGAGTTGGAGTTTTGAGCTTGGCTTGCTTTCAACCTCTCATTTAATGCCTTCCTTAGAGCCCCAGACGCTACAGTCTTTCAAGCAAACATTTTCACCCTTCGTAGTCTAGGTTTTAGAAATGCACTGGGTGGAGTAGCTGAGGATGAATTTGAGGGAGATGGTGGTGGAGGATTGTCTTATGGGTTAGACATGATCATTGGTTTCTTGAGAGAATTTGGGAATTAAAGTTTTGGAGAAGAGGGCAAGTGAAGGTGAAAAAGAATTTTTGATGGTTTGGAATTATGAAGATGGCAGGAGAAATGATGTTTATTTAAAGAGAAATACACATTTAATAGGTAACGGAAGCTTTTAGCAATGGTCAATTAGAGGTCTAATCAACCTGAAAATCTAGATTTTGAATGATCGGTCTATCTTCCCAAGATTTTAGGAAAAATTTTCGGTTTAGAGTCCTAGGCAAACGAAACTGGTTCAATGCTAACGGATAGAGTTTTCTAGAAATCGGACAATTAGAGGACTTCAACTCATGATTGAAATATTAATCTTTCTAATTTTGTAGAGTATAGAAAACATACCTTAGCTTTCATATGAACCCATACTGGTGAACCAGGTTCTTCATTTAGAAGTCTCTTGAACATGCCTCAAATGCCATAATAGAGACAAATTTGTAAGAGATCAGTGAGTCATATAAGCACATGTCACAGGAGTATACTAATTAAAGTATGAAGCTGAGTAAGAATTAATCTAGATATTTACACAAGTTCAGAATTCCTAGCC